>CAKALG010040427.1:0-10683 GCA_916700815.1 Helicolenus hilgendorfi | reverse complement strand
GTGATGTTTTGCTGCTTTATTGGTTGATTTGATTTATTTTATGTTATTATACATTTTAAACTCTTTATTTTAAGACGGTTGGTCGACAAAAAAAAACAATTTTTGACTTTTTATCGACTAAACAATTAATTGAAAACATTAAATAAAAAATGTCTCCCCCTCAGAGGCTGACGTTGCCTTCCAGGATATAGTGCTCTTACAGGGTTAAATATTATAATGTGTATTATATACTAAGCTATTTTATAAAAGCACATTATATGATCAAAGGAAGAAAGTCATGTTCATTTTTTGTCTGGTAGTTATGAAACCTGTTTTGTATTGTAATATCTGAGTCGTGCAATTATGAGAAATTATCTCCTAATTATGATAAGAAAGTGTATGTAATAATTATGAGATATGATCCCATAATTATCAGTAAATTATCTCATAATTGTCTAATTTTGTCTGGGAGAGATGGCGTCAACAGAAGTCCTTGGTGAACTATAAATGGGGGACTTTACAAAACCACGATCGGCATCATAAACCCACAAAGACGCCCAGACACCTCTGATATAATCAGATTTTATTTCCTACTTTGTTGGAGGTATTGTGTTGTGTCACACCTCCGCGGCAGGGCGTATAGCGTCCACGGTTGTGTCTTCACAACGCTGTGGCTGACGCCGACTCCGTACAGCGTTTCGTTGTGACGGTATTTGAAGATATTATATTGAAAGAGATATTTCCCAGAGGAGCAGACAGCACAGAAAGGAGTCCAGACAGAAAACAAACAGGTGCGAGTAAATGTGTGATGAACAAAATTGATCCAGTAAACGTAAACTGATCGATTGGATAACCTGTGTTTGTTTGTTTGTTTGTTTGTTTGTTTGCTCAGGTGGTAATGCGTCCAGAGCAGACCGTTGAAGACGGACAGCGGGTACGTTTCACCTTTATAAACACCAGCAGAGCTGCTTTAGGGATGGTGATAAATAATGACTTGTTAAACCACTGTTAAATAGCAAAGTTTACTTTATATTTCCCTGCACAAACACATCAACGTTCATGTCTTAAATAGTTTGATTTGACCTGTTCTGTGTATTTTTTTTTTAAGGTTGCCGAGGATCTGATGGAGAAGTTGGGTGT
This sequence comes from Helicolenus hilgendorfi, assembly GCA_916700815.1. NCBI lineage: Eukaryota > Metazoa > Chordata > Actinopteri > Perciformes > Sebastidae > Helicolenus > Helicolenus hilgendorfi. Next base: position 9,564 of record CAKALG010040427.1, on the reverse strand, counting down.
CTCAAAGGAGAGTCTGGTGATGGGAGCGTACATGGATCTGATACTGAAGGGACACTAAGAGACATAAAACAAACGCACTCCTGGAGACGGAGCAGAGAGCAGGATGTAGTAATCAGAATAAAACACTGATAAATAACAAACTAAACTCTTCAGTACTGTAAAGACATCCTGTTTATAGATGTGGTACAGTTATCAGAATAGTCTCTAACCACAATAATCTGTAGTATTTTCAATGCAATCAGATGATCGGTATACTGTTTAAAATAGAATCTGATCTGTTAACTTAGTATTGTATTTGTATAAAAAATGCTGTGAAATCTTTTTCTTGTCTAAATAAATGAACTCAAACAGAGGTGGTTTATGTTTGAATGGATTTAAACAGCTGACAGTGGTAGCACAAATAATTAAATTATATAGCACACTTATAAATGACAAAAAAAGGAATCTCAAGGTGCTTCACATAAAGGGTAAACAATTATAAAACATTAAAAATTACATTAAAGAACCATGTGATTTAAAATCGTTAAAATAGGATAAATACAATTATAGACAAAATAATTTGAGACCCAAATTAAAAAGTAAAATAATTTAGTCAGTTTTAAAAAAGATACATTTAAACCAAACTGGCAATATTTGTTTACCTTAAAGTTACTACGAGGAACTTTCATTTTGTGTGTGTACAAAAACGGTAGTGTTTCCATGAGCACCATTGCCTCGTGTCGTAAAGATTTGCAGCTGCCAGACTCCCTTTAGAAAACCTCTCATTATACCGCAGCAGGGTCTGACAGTCTGTCCCGCTAAGTCCTGGTTCTGGTTCTCCCCATAGACATAGGTTAGGCATTGCTGCTGTAACGGAAAACTAGATTTGATATTGTGATTTAATGAATAAATTAAGAAAGCTGTACTAATTCATTCAATCATATATTTGTTTTCTAAGGGTTTTGTCACTTTTGATATTCTATAAAAATCAGTAAAATGATCAGCTTTGGATTTCATGGAAAATATGTAATTATAATAATTATAAATCAAATGTATACAGTGCTTTCAAACATGCTTTAGATAATAAAAATCATGATCAAATATATTTAATAGATGGTGAAATTGCTGGTGGTTTGGGGTTACGGAGTTTGTTCCTTTGGTTTTGTAACAGCCTTGCGTTATTACTCTGTCACCTGAAAGCACCTCAGATACTCATGTTAAACAGGGTTTTAATCTTCCGCAGGTGGGTGGTTGCTATGGTAACTAGCCAGTCAGTCATTAGTCGGGCGTTCAGCCTGAAATTAAAATGTAAATCCCAAAATACAGATCCAACAGTGCTGAAAAATCATAAAAAAATTAATAATAATAAACTTGATTTATACAGCAGTTTTCAAAATAAAGTGCTTAACATTTCAGAGCTGCAAAATCATAAAAAATTATACTAATAACATACCCAACAATAATATAAGTTAAAAGCAATAATAATAAAACAGATGAGAGATCTAGGAAATTAAACATTGTGTTAGAAAAGAGGAATCAGGTTTGATTTAATCTGCTGCTGCGTCTGTCTCTCATAAAGCACATTGTATTTCTGTTCCAATAAAAATAATAATTGTAAATAATATATTATACATAATTATAAAGAAAACGTTTTACCTGCAGCTTGTAGAGTTCAGTATTCTGTTTTTTTTTTTTATTTATTTATTTGTGTTGGTTAGAGATCAGCTGGTGAAAGTTTTGTCACAAGATTTAGATCCAGATTTAGTATAGGCTCCTTCAGTCCAGCAGAGGGCGCTGTAACTCTACAACAGACACTAAAACAGCTGATTTCAGACTTTATCATAAAGTAAAATTTTATTTATCTCAGAGGGAAATTGTTGTGCAGCAGTTTTAGTACAAAATAGGAAATAGTACAAAAATATATAAATAAATTGAAATCCAAAATATACATTATTATTACAGTAAGTATTAAAAGTTTAAATGTCATTTATAAAGGTCTTAAATATGTTTTTGTATGTGATTTTAGTTACATAAAGTTACATATGAAGATTAAATATGAGTATTGATAGATTAGACTCTCGTCTTTATGGTTGTTGTGGTCGTTTTTGAGAAAGAACTAAAAGAATATACATAGACTGTAGTTAAGAAGTGGACGTAGTCACTGTGACGTCACCCATTGGTTTGTGGACTACGGTTTTGAAGCCTCAAGGTTGTCATCTATGTATTTGGTCGTCGCCATCTTGGTTTTTTGCCGTTGCCCTTTTGGGTTTTGTCCGTCGCCATCTTGGTTTACGGCCATTGGCATCTTTTTTTTGTGGGCCGTCGCCATCTTGGTTTTTGGGTCATCGCCATCTTGGTTTTTGGCCGTCGTCTTCTTGGTTGTTGGCTGTTGCCATCTTGGTTTTTGGCCGTCGTCTTCTTGGTTTTTGGCCGTTACCATCTTGGTTTTTGGCCGTTGCCATCTTGGTTTTTGGCCGTTGCCATCTTGGTTGTTGGCTGTTGCCATATTTGTTTTTTGGCCGTCACCATCTTAGTTTCTGTTTTTCACCATCTTCGTTTTTGGTCGTAGCCACACATTAAAGCATCCCCTGCTTTATGGTCTATTTGGCTCTAAATGGGACCATAATTTACTAAATGAACATCATGCTGTATTGAAGAAGACTTGAAACTAGCGATTGAGACCATAAACTCATGTTTACAATGTTTACTGAGGTAATAAATCAAGTGAGGAGTAGGGTCATTTTCTCATAGACTTCTATACAATCAGACTTCTTTTTGCAACCAGAGGAGTCGTCCCCTGCTGGCTGTTAGAAAGAATGCAGGTTTAAAGCACTTCATCATTGGCTTCACTTCTCAGGACCGGAGGTTGAACACTGGAAGTAGATATAGTATTAAATCCTTTAATCCTTTAAAAAATTTGGTTTTACTAGCGTTGTTGGTTTAAAGTTCAAACTTTACCCTCTCTGTAAGTGTCTTTGAGCCTTTTTCTTTTGTCACTGTGCCTGAGTTTGAGCAGCCAGTCGGCTTTTTCTATCCATTCGTAACATTCAGTCTCCATCTGGTCTCTCTGTTGTCTCACTTCATTCAGAAATAAACAGATTTGGGTCATTTTCTTTCAGTTACAGTTGGCGTCGTCGCCAGCAGATCTTTAGAGGAGGGAAGCCAGAGATTAGAGGTTTATTTGCTGCCGATGACTCATCCATCAAGTGTGATCACCATTGTTTGCTTCATATATACAGATGTAGTGACAGTTCAAACAAACAGCGGTGACATCCGGCTGAACCTTTCAAGCCACATAAATAACTGACAAACAGTTTGTTGTGATCGAGACTTCAACACAAGCTTCTGAATAACTAATTATCAGATGACAGTTTGTTTTATCGGTTTGTAATCTTGACATAAAAAGATTCAAGACTGTTTATACTCACCGCTTTCATCAAATTAAAGCTTGATAGGTCGGCATCAATAAATAAATAAAACGTCCTCCTTTTTAAGTCCTAGTCGTTGGTCCCTGAGTGTTTCCATCAAAATACAAGTAAAAGTCCTGCATTCAGAGTGTTACTTCAGAGCTTCAGAGGAGCTGATAGGAGGATTTATCATTTGGACAGAGCCAGGCTAGCAGTTTCCCTCTACTTCCAGTCTTTATGCTAAGCTAATCTTAGCTGTCTTCTGGCTTTAGCTTCATATTTACCGCACGTGAAAGTGGTATCTATCTTTCAGTGGTGGAATGTAACTAAGTACTGTATTTAAGTACACATTTGAGGTACTTGTACTTTACTTTCTTGTCATGCCACTTCATGCTTCTAATCCACTACATGCAAAAAGTAACTACCGCTCTTAAAGGGCGAGTCCATTTACGTTCCTTTGTGGGGTTTTCAAATGGAAACGCCCACTCAGCTGTAAGCAAAAACGCAGTGACGTAGGTTAGCACAGTAAGCTAATCAATAAGATTATGAATAATGTGAATGCTAGCACTGGCTGAGTTGATGTTAGCTGTGCTAAGTTTGGAAATAACTGAAAGGTTTAGTTCAGATTTTTTGAAGTGGGGTTGACTGTATACCGTTTTCTGAGAGGTAAAATTAATGTTTTTGTGAATGGAGTCTGGTGGCTTTGAAGAGAGCGCAATAACAGCTATATAGCCGCAATAACAACGCTGTTCTTGTTTTTGCCATGTCATTTGTACGCCATGTAATCTGTATTGACTGCAGTGTAAACGCATCCGTGTAAATATGCTACGCTCAGGTGGATGGGTCAAACAAACACAGGACTTTCATTGTTATTATTTTAAGCCCAACCGAGATGTTTTTCCCATCTAAATGGTTGTGTTGCCTAAACATAACTGCAGACGTTACCGAAGTTTTGTTGCCTAAACATACTTGTGGACGTTACCGTAGATTTGTTGCCAAAACATAACTGCGGACGTTAACGTAGATTGTTTCCGTAGTTTTGTTTCTGTAGTTTTGTTTCCGTAGTTATGTTTCCGTAGTTATGTTTCCTAAACATAACTGCGGATGTTACCGTAGTTTTGTTTCTGTAGTTTTGTTGCCGTATTTTTGTTGCCTAAACATAACTGCGGACGTTACCGTAGTTTTGTTGCCGTAGTTTTGTTGCCTAAACATAACTGCAGACGTTACCGTGGTTTTGTTTCCATAGTTTTGTTTTCGTAGTTTTTTTGCCTAAACATAACTGCGGACATTACTGTAGTTTTGTTTCCATAGTTTTATTGCCTAAACATAACTGCGGGCGTTACCGTAGTTTTGTTGCCTGAACATAACTGCGGATGTTAACGTAGTTTTGTTGCCTTGACATAACTTCGGACGTTACTGTAGTTTTGTTTTCGTAGTTTTGTTTCTGTAGTTTTGTTGCCTAAACATAACTGCGGACATTACCATAGTTTTGTTGCCTGAACATAACTGCGGATGTTAACGTAGTTTTGTTGCCTGAATATGACTGCGGATGTTACCGTAGCTTTATTTTCGTAGTTTTGTTGCCTGAACATAACTGCGGACGTTACCGTAGTTTTGTTTCCTAAACATAACTGAGGACGTTACCGTATTTTTTTAACCATATTTTTTTTATCGTAGTTTTGTTGCCTCAACATAACTACAGACATTACCGTAGTTTTGTTACCATAGTTTTGTTGCCTAAACATAACTTCGGACGTAACTGTAGTTTTGTTTTCGTAGTTTTGTTGCCTAAACATAACTGCAGACGTTACCGTAGCTTTATTTTCGTAGTTTTGTTGCCTGAACATAACTGCGGACGTTACCGTAGTTTTGTTTCCTAAACATAACTGAGGACGTTACCGTATTTTTTTAACCATATTTTTTTTATCGTAGTTTTGTTGCCTCAACATAACTACAGACATTACCGTAGTTTTGTTACCATAGTTTTGTTGCCTAAACATAACTTCGGACGTAACTGTAGTTTTGTTTTCGTAGTTTTGTTGCCTAAACATAACTGCAGACGTTACCGTAGCTTTATTTTCGTAGTTTTGTTGCCTGAACATAACTGCGGACGTTACCGTAGTTTTGTTTCCTAAACATAACTGAGGACGTTACCGTATTTTTTTAACCATATTTTTTTTATCGTAGTTTTGTTGCCTCAACATAACTACAGACATTACCGTAGTTTTGTTACCATAGTTTTGTTGCCTAAACATAACTTCGGACGTAACTGTAGTTTTGTTTTCGTAGTTTTGTTGCCTAAACATAACTGCAGACGTTACCGTAGCTTTATTTTCGTAGTTTTGTTGCCTGAACATAACTGCGGACGTTACCGTAGTTTTGTTTCCTAAACATAACTGAGGACGTTACCGTATTTTTTTAACCATATTTTTTTTATCGTAGTTTTGTTGCCTCAACATAACTACAGACATTACCGTAGTTTTGTTACCATAGTTTTGTTGCCTAAACATAACTTCGGACGTAACTGTAGTTTTGTTTTCGTAGTTTTGTTGCCTAAACATAACTGCAGACGTTACCGTAGCTTTATTTTCGTAGTTTTGTTGCCTGAACATAACTGCGGACGTTACCGTAGTTTTGTTTCCTAAACATAACTGCGGACGTTACCGTAGTGTTGTTTCCTAAACATAACTGCGGACGTTACCGTAGTTTTGTTTCCTAAACATAACTGAGGACGTTACCGTATTTTTTTAACCGTATTTTTTTTATCGTAGTTTTGTTGCCTCAACATAACTACAGACATTACCGTAGTTTTGTTACCGTAGTTTTGTTTCCTGAACATGCGTGATGTAAAAATGACACACGGAATATCTTTCTAATGTCGTGCTATTTATATGCCTTCCCTTGAGATCCGGTTGATGTTGACATAGTTTAGTGTTTGGTGTCTAAAAGTGGCTTGTTATGGCTCCTTTAAAGCTGAACCGTCAGTCATTTATCAGCATGTATACTGGTGTGTATACTGGTCTGTATACTGGTCTATATACTGGTCTCTATACTGGTCTCTATACTGGTCTGTATAACATAGAAGCAGTGCTGTGAGTGGAGCAGCTGTATAGAGCTCGCAGTGAGTGACTTCACATGTGGAAAACACCCTCTTCATCTCCTAGCGGGGAGGTCATGTGACTCCTGCTGCCACGTGGCGCTCTGATTGGTCGATCCCCACTTTTATATAAATATATATATTTAAAAAACATGTCTTTACATGTAAAACATTCGGTCCTAATCTCTCCATCATCATCATCATGCACCAGGGCTCGTCATCATTGGCCAGCGATGATGATGATGATGATGAGGATGCTGATTTTTTTTGCTATTGCATCGTTGCCATGGCGACGGGGCCGCTCCTCCACGCCCACGCTGCTCACCCTCTCTCTTCCTCTCTCGCTCGCTCTAGAGAGAGAGAGAGAGAGAGAGAGAGAGAGGTGTGTTTTTAACCCACGCATTAGAGTGGGAGACAACGTGCACACTCACACGTGCACGCACACACACACACACACACTCGTATGCTCAGAGTGTGTGTCATGCTATCAGTGTGTGGGCTGAACCGACCAGCCTTCCACTCATCCTGCCTCTCCCTCTCTCTCTCCCTCCTCTTCATCTTCTCTCTCTCTTTCCGTCTCCAGATACACCTCCTCCTCCTCTTCTTCTTCCTCTTCTTCCTCTTCTTCTTCTTTTTCTTCTTTTTCTTCTTCTTCTTCTTTCCATCCTCCATCATCTCTCTCCTCTTCCTCTCTCCTCCTCTCCATCAGTCCTTCCTTTTCTTTTCAGTTCATCATCATGGAGAACGAGTCGGTTATCTTCTGGGTGAGTCTCTCTCTCTCTCTGCAGCGCTGTGTGTGTTTAATGTGTGTGTGTGTGTGTGTGTGTGTTTGGCTCATGTTGTGTCGGTATGTGTGTGTGTTTGGCTAATGTTGTGTCGGTATGTGTGTGTGAGTGTGTGTTTAATGTGTGTGTATGTGTGTGTGTGTGTGTGTCACTTGCTGCCGGTCTAACTTTAAAAGTCGTGACTGATTTTTCTTTACACTTCACCTTTTTTTACCTGTCGTCATCCTTTCATCTCGTCCTTTCGTGTCCTTATTTCCTCTCTTCATTTTCTTGCCTCCTCTCCTCCCTTCCTTTCCTTTCCTTCTATCTGCATTCCTTCCCTCTCTCCTGTCCTCGCTCGACTTCGTTCGTCCTCATTCATTTCTTCTGTCCTTTCCTTCATCTCGTCGTTTTCCGTTTTTTCCGTCTGTCCCGTCATCTCATTTCCTCATCCCTCACTTGCTTCCTTGCCTCCTTTCCTTTCCTCTTCCTGTCATCTCCTTCCCTCATTCCTTATTTCCTTCCTTGCTTTACTTCTTTCCTTTCTTTCCTTTCCTTCTGTCCATTCTTCATTCCTTTCCTCTTTTCCTTGCCTACTTTCCTCTAGTCTGTCATCTTTACTTTACTCATTTCCTTATTTCCTCCTCCCTTCCTTTCCTTTCTCTCTTCATTACATTCCCTCCTCTCCCTCCAGTCATCTTTTCTTTCCTTTTTTTATCTCGTTTCCTCATTTCCTTTCCTACTGTCCTTGTTTCCCTCCAGTCATCTCTTATATCCTCTATCTCCTTTCCTCATTTCCTTGCCTCCATTCCTCTCTTCCTTTCCTTTCCTTCTCCCCTATCTACATTCCTTCCCTCTTTTCCTTGTTTGCCTCCTTTCTTTGCCTCCTCTCCTCTCTTCCTTTCCTTTCCTTTCTTTCTGCATTTCTTCTCCTTCTCCTTCTTCCTTTCCTCTTCCTGTCATCTCTTTCCCTCATCCCTCATTTCCTTCCTTGCCTTGCCTCCTCCGTCCTTTTTTTCCTTCTCTCCTATCTGCATTCCTTCCCTCTTTTCCTTGCCTATTTCCCTTTGCTATTCCTATTCCTCGTCTCCCTACATTCACCCTGCCTATCCTTTCTTTATCTCCTTTCCTAATTTCCTTGCCTCCTCTTCTCTCTTCCTTTCCTTTCCTCTCATTTATCCTGTCCTTTCCTTCATCTCGTCTTTTTTGTTTTCTCCCCCTGTCCCGTCATCTCCTTCCGTCAACCCTCATTTGCTTCTTTGCCTCCTTTCCTTTCTTTTTTCCGTCATCTCCTTCCCTCATCCCTCATTTCCTTGTTTGCCTTCTGACCTTACATGGCCTACTTCCATCCTCTCTACTCTCTCCTATCTCCTATGCTTCCCTTTCTTCACTCTCCTAGTCCACTCTATCCTTCTTTCCTTTTCCTTCCTCTCCTCTTTTTCTCTCTCCACTTGTTTCTTTTCTCTTTTATCCTCTTCCTCTCTTCCTGTTCTTTTTTTTTCCACTTTCCATGCCTCCTTTCCTTCCTGTCATCCCTCTTTCCTTTACCTCCCATCTTTTATTTATTTCCTCCTTCACCTCCTTTTACATTCCTTCCATCCTTTGATCCTCTCTTCCTCTCCTCTCTTTTTCCTCCTGTGCTCTCTTTCTCTCATTGCTTTTCCATCCTTCCTTTCCCCCCGTCTCGCTCTCTCTAAGGGTCGTCTTTTTATTTCCTGTTTCCCCCATCATCACTTTACCGTCCTCAGTGTGTGTGTGTGTGTGTGTGTGTGTGTTATGTAATCTCAGCAGTGTGTAGGCCGTAGTCTCAGACCGTCTATCTAAAGGGATGATCTGCCTCAAACACTTCAAACAGGAAGTGGATCTTCTTCTTCTTCTTCTTCTTCTGCAGCGCTCACACTCTTTAACATCACCGGGTTGTCATGGCAACGTGTTAAGCCCAGCTCTGGGACTGCATGCGTGCGTCGATGGTCAGAGGTTAAACTGCATCGCTGGCTGAATCAACAGAGAGCGATCAGCTGAATCTGCAGCTCCTCTCGGCTTTATGCAGCTTCATATTTATCAACTTTACTGTTCTGGTTCACTCTCAGTGCTCTCATAGCGTCGATTTCAGAGGTAAAGCCGTAATAAAACCCGACTGTTCACGACCTGCTCAGCAGCAAACAGCAGACAGACCCAGTTAGAGACTAACTGGTGAACATAGAGACAGATATTTCCCTCAGGAGTTGGTAGAAATAAAAAACTGTGGAGTACAGAACCTGACAAAATCAAAAATAAATGAATGACTCGATAAATAAATAAGTAAATAAATAAAATA
>CAKALG010040424.1:0-14206 GCA_916700815.1 Helicolenus hilgendorfi | reverse complement strand
ACGTCTCGGTGACTACGTCCATTTCTTATATACAGACATTCTTATATAGTTTTACACACTTTTCTCCCAATATGGATGAAAAATGAAACCTCACAGTCAAAGCATTGTTTCATTTCAAATCCAATGTGCATGAGTAGGGAGCCAAAACAATGAAAAACAATCCTAATACTGTCTGACTGCACTGTACGTCTAGACTTAAAGGGCTCATTAGCCAGAAGGAATTTTCCAATGTTAAGCAGTTTCATACGTTTAGCTTTGAAGTACCTTAAAACTGTACTTATACACTACGATACGATACAACTTTATTGTCAGTTTGCACTGAAATTCATTTTGCATCCATAGGCAGCTCACTTTGAGAAAAAGTACACATACAATAGACATACTGTTACCATAGACAGACAGACAAGTAAGACTCATCAGACAAAAACCAAATCACATCACAATTATTCTTACATAACCCATTACTAACTCCAGTAATTAAATCCATTAATCCATTAAATCCATTGCTAAATCCACTAACTGAGGAAACGTACTTTATCCCTGCCATCAATTAATTCTTTTACTTTTGACCAAGTAAAGCCAAACCAAAACTTGGCAGGCACACAAAAATAATATATGATGATTCTAGTTATTGCAAAACATTGCTATATACTGTAGATCGAAGGATGAGGAACTTGGCAAAGATGTTGTTTATCGCAGCTGTGAACGAGAAAGCCTCCCCTTTTCTGGTATCGTTTCACCACTTACAGATAGGGAGCTTCTAAGGGAGTCTGCTCAGTGCGATTGAAGGCCGGTACCGATTTAGAGTCAAATAGACCATAAATCAGGGGATGCTTTAGGGCGGGGCTACCTTGTGATTAACGGTCTGGGAGTTGTCCGCGTTTTCGTCTTAGAACTTTAACCCTTTCATAGTGTGTTTTCAGTTCATGAAAGTTAATCATAACTTTTCGGTTGCCTAAAAATGTCTTATTCAGCGTTAGGTTGTACTTAGCTCCATCCGCTCGTGTCACTTCTGGTTGTAAAAAACAAGATGCGACGGCCAAAAACCAAGATGGCGACGGCCAAAATGCCAAACTCAAGGCTTCAAAACTGAGTCCACAAACCAATGGGTGACGTCACGGTGACTACGTCCACTTCTCATATACAGTCTGGCGCAGCAGCTGCTCTCCGCCAACTGCAAGACCCAGGGCATGATGAGAAACTGTTGGCTGTCGCCTGACCTTTTTGGCCACGATAATCGTGTAGTGAAAATCTGATGTTGTGACAGAACTGATTGGAATGTTAACCATAGTTGTTGTTTTGTACCAATAATGACTATAATGAGTTCAGGCAAATGTTGGCAATTTAAAATTCAACGCTTGATGACATACATTAACCTGTGGTAACCTGGATTCTACAGCAGGAATCTGCACAGCTTTATTTCTTTTTCTCTGTTGCTGCAATCATCAAGCTTCAAATGTCTTCAAATTTAAAGTTTAATCAAATGTAATCCGATCAAACTTTACCTCCAATATTCAGAAATGCATCCAGCAGCAAAATTTGATTGCTACATGTGGCTTTTTTTTTCTCTTTTCAGTCGTGTAATCATGGAGGATTGTACATCCTGAGGCGCAGATAATACAAGGGAATGCTTGCATGTATTGTTTAAAGTGGCCGTAGTCAGTATATTTTTGGCATCGTTGGGCAAAAATTCCATAATAACCTTTCAGCATATTGTAATTCAAGTGTTCTGAGAGAAAACTAGACTTCTGCTCCTCCTCATGGCTCTGTTTTCAGGCTTTAGAAAATCGAACCCGTGACGGGAGGCTTTGACCAATCACAGGTCATTTCATTGAGAGAGCGTTCCTATTGGCTGTGCTCCGATCATGTGACCGGAACTTGGCGTTCCTTCAACAGAATTCACAATGGCGCTGGCGTTACACCTGTTTCATGTACTACTGTTACGATGTAACGACCGTGTTTTGCTTCACCACTCACTTCCCACTCCCCCAACACTAGTTTTCACCCAGACGTCACATTCCTGTAAAATCATTTTTTAGGTTATAGGTTAGAACCTGTTCACACAGTGGCAATAGAAAAAAAAGATAAAAACAAGTTTATATGTGTAAAAACTTACATACAGTCTCGTTTAAGACACCTACTCAAAACATGCTCTGAATAATATGGATAAGAATAGCAACACATCTGTCTAGATTTCTTGTTTAAAAATATTGCCGTTGACCACATCCATTCTGGTGTTGTGTTTAAACATATTGGCTTGTCATGAGAAGTGCTTAATTGTAGTGTTTGTGTTATGAGTATTAATCTGTGAGTACCTATGCTTACACTTTGCTTGTCATGTGGCGAGACCGACCGGCTTCTGACATTTCAGATATGTAAACTTAACCAGGGTGAACTCAACGTTTGCAGGATGCAGCGTCGGTGCGTTCAGATATTGAACGGGAACAAGGTGTGAACACGTGGACTATGTGGAATCTGGATGTTGTGCGGCTTTCAAGAGGCGTTAAAGGCCTGATGGTGGAACGCTGACTTGAGAGCCCTGGATGAGAAAACAAGCAGTGCCTGTTTTGTGCTGATATAGTATATCCCAAAATTGGAGTTGAAATGCTGAGGAAACATGACTCCACACCATCTACTCTCTCTAGTGGGTCAGTCCAGCTCACGAAATATCATGAGTGTCGCACACACATTCTTCCCTCTGGGCTCTTGTGGTCAAAAATATAAAAGGCACCATTAAATCACTTGGAAATATGTTTGGAAACAAGACCGGAGGGACAATAGCCAAAGCTTTACATACTAATACTTTTGCACAAAAACAGACGCTGGTTTTCTGTGTACATATACTTGTATGAAACAATGTTTTCAATTAAATTCCTAGAAATCATAATCTTAGAATAATGCACACATGTTTTCGTCTGGCCCGCTTTGGGATTGCTCTGCATTACAGAGGTTACTATTTCTGTCAGGCAACTCGCATGGAACAAATCACAGTGTGAATGTAGGATACAGTATGTACAGCATTGTTGTTTTGGCTGTTACCTCATCACTCCCCAAAAGGAAACAGCAGAGCAGAGAGTGTGGGGTGATGATAAATATCCCTCCTATAAGGGAAGGTAGACGCAGGGCCTTTTCATATTAGGTGCGATTGATTCGTACCATGCCCGAGTACAATTGCCTCCTCCCCCCTCTCTCCACTCCCCCTCCGCCCAGCTTTCACATTAGTAATGTTGTTCCATACCCGAGTCCACTTAGGTCATCTTTTACATGTATTTGAGATCAGCTGTTTTAGAGGCAGAGCTTCGTAAAACACTTAATTCAAACTTGACAGAAACAAAATAAAACTCGTCGTTAGTCTTTCCAACAATCGCCAGCTCTGGTTCGGTTGAGATAAACTCTCATTTCACAGAGTTTGATGTGAAAATATGCCAACTCTACACTCTGTTTCCCCTCCGCTGTCTCTCTCTCGGCCCGCTGAGCAGCTGAGTGGTTCTCGTTCTTCGGAGGCGCACCATTAAACTACCTAAATAAAATAAACATCACCCAACCCTTATACCTACTATTATTTATATTTTAAGGAACCTCTCGCCTGCCTTCCTGCTTTATCACCCACGGCTGTTCAGTTCAGAGGATGACATCGGTGCATGCTGCGTGCATATATGGATTTCAGAGGAGACCCGCTGCATTGAAAAAAGCCTGCCCTTTCAAAACTACTCGCTGACTGCTGACGTTACTCGCGTTAACTAGCGGTCCACGTCCGTGATTTGGTACAGTTGGCTTTCACACCTGAAGTTAACTGTCCCGAGTACACATGATCCCTACTCCAGACTGCCTTTTCAAGTGAACTCCAGTACGGATCGACGAACAGTGCCCGAAACAAACTGGACTTTGGGGTCAAGTGTATCGGATCCGGGCCCGGGTCCCTTTCCATGCAGCACTAGCGGTATCAGCAAGTGACAGAATGGCTTTCAGGTGGGCAAAGTGGCAGCAGGCATGCAGCAAAAGAGTTAATAGAACACTTTTGGGATAAGTGCAGTGGCATGATTAAAGGGATGCATTCGATATAGGCCTACTGTTTTTTTGCGTGATAGGCATAGGCCATGTGACTGGGACAGGCACTCCAACAAACAAGTGTTGTCTTGCTCAGTAAGACAAATCTGCTGGGTCTCCAGTAAAGGTGATGTATCTTGGTATTGGTGGTTTCCAGTCATATAAAAGAAGAGAGTAACTCAAAGTTCCATTCGTTGTATAGCAAACCAACCTGGCCTCTCTCCCAACTCGTCAAATAGGCCATCGTCGCTTGGTCAGCGCCCCTCGGCAATGGATACCAACACACGGAGGCATCCTGTAGAGACTGTAAATGTAAAATCGTTAGTTTCGTTAGTCTCGTGAGTCAGAAGAGTCGTTAGTCAGTGAAGTTAAAAGGATAGTTTGGGTGTTTTGAAGTGAGGTTGTATGAGGTACTTATCCATGGTAGGTGTATTACCTACAGTAGATGATGGTTGGCGTGCCCCCAGCATCGAGAAACTGACCCCACTTAATAACACCCGAACTATCCCTTTAATGTCAATCACTGGTCATTTCCTAACCCTAACTAAGTTGTTGTGTTGCCTAAACCCAACTTCCTGTAAAAACTGAAGTTTATTTTGAATAAAATGCTTTTTTTCATCGATTAAAAAAATAAAAATTGCTGAACAAAACTGAAGACTAAGAAGTAAATAAAGGAAACCTCTCCAGGTGCAGTCGTAGTTTGTAGTTTAATTTATTTATTAGCTGCTCTTACCTGACTTTTTGTTAGGTAAATACTACACTATCGTGTTGCAGCTCATGGGAAAGCAACATTCTTATGACATTCATGACATTGAGAACTGATAATCCAGAATATTAATTTTAAATCAATTTATTGCTTCTCTGTTGACATTATTTAACAGTTAATACACTATATAACAATTAGAGCTATAGGACCATCAGGACCTGAGCTGCTTTTCATCTCAAGGAGACTTGACGTTTTGTTTTTGCCAAAGTTTCCTTGATGTGAAGCCAAAGAAATATCGTGCATCACCGAAATGCACAGAACATTTCTCAGTGAACGCACATGCAGCTGTAGAAATTTACAGCTATAAGCTTCCCACAATAAATTCCTTAGTATGTTTTACACCCCAAGAGGACAACAGAGGTTCAAATATGTTCTTATTCATTTCTCCAACAAGATAAGAAAGAAGCAGCGTGTGACCTTTTCAAGTAATTGTTTTTGTGGAAACAGATTTGTTTTCTCATATTCATTGACGGTGTTAATCATCAAGGCATAACAATACAAGTGAGATGCTCTGAAGCCTTGTGAGAACAATCAGCTAAGCTCTTTTCAAAATCCAATAAGCTTGGCAAGTATCACGTTTTGTTTTTTCATTTTGTCTTCGTTTCTGGGTACATCTGCGAGCTAATGACGGGACAGTCGGGTTTTTGATGGTATCTCATTTGTTGTCATTAAAGCGGTATCATTGCAGCGTTCGTTTGTCCCCTGCTACATTTCTATTTTCATTAGAAATGTATGCCTTGTTATAAAAAGCTATGAACAAAGACCCAGACAGTCCCTCATCTTCCCATGAGTCGGTGCCAGTGCTGTAATTGATCCAATCAGTTTTCATTACACTTCCAATATGAGGGCCGTGGAGGGCAAAGCGTTGTTGTGGCTGAGTGTTACTCGTCCTGTGCTGGATCTATTGTTTTCATACATTATTTTTATGATTGTCATATTTTAGGGAAGCTGTACGATAGCAGCATGCTGACCCTGGTTTTACATACAGAAATGTTGAAAACAAATTCAGTCCTGCAGCAGGACAAAACCGATTTTGTCAGCTGAAATGATGACTGACACTGGCAGATGTTATCAGCTGTAGCATGCTCACTAGAAAACACAGTCTCCAGCTGACCGATTTTAAAATAAAAACTCTTTGAAAGGGGGTCTTAAATCATACACTTGGTTACTACGTGGTATTATGCTAGAAGACTACAGAGGCCACAGCTGCTAGACGTGTAATGCTAAATAAAGAAACAGCAATTGTTCTTTTGTATTGTATTGTGTAGAGCTAGGTAGTCCTTTAAGTATGACAAGAAAAAATGTTGGATCAGATTTTCAAACAAATGAGAAGGCTTTTGTTACATTTAGCATAACTCTTCATCTAAAATATCTTTCAGTGCACACTAAAATCCTAGAACAGTCGCATCAAGAAACGCAATGATTTATTGGTTCTTCTACAATGTGACGCATCCAAAATAAAATCTCTTGAAAAGACATCAAGTAAATCTTTATTGACCCCTGCATTGCAACAAAATAAACAGGTGTCAGGCATAACCTGTTTTTCATCCAAATAGACATCTTTTCACAATACTGATGAGTAAGTGTTGGTGAAATACTGCACAGCAGAGATCCATCAGGAAATCAGAAATGTCTGCCGAGGGCCCGTATTTCACAATACAACATTTTTCTAATAAAACTACATTTTGCTTTCTCGGAAACACATATCATGAGCGTGCTTCTTCCAAACAAAGAATATGAAGTGCAAAGTGAGTTCAGAGTCGCAGCATCTGGCAAAACAATCATTGCGTGTGCACTGTTATTATTATATTGAGCAATGACAAACAACCCTATCAAACCCTCACCAGTGTTTTTTCTAGTGTGCTTTTGTGAGGAAAGGATAATTCTTCGCAGCTTCCAACTTACACGGTCAGAAAGACAACCGTGAAAGAGAGTTATTGTAGAGCCCCATGTTGAATTTCACGCTCTCTTTAAGGACAGTCATCAGAAAATGGCCTCGGGTTGTTTTGGCAAACCTCTGTGAAAACAGAATAATTCAGGCTCTCTTTGACAGATTTACTACGTTATCGTGGAACATTGGCAAAGTTGGAACAAATCGGCTACCAAACTGCTGATAAACGAGAGGCTTCATCAAAACCAGATTTTTCACTCGGTTTAGTCATTAATCTTCACATGAGATCAGTCATTAATCAGGAACAAATGCACAAAGAAAAAGACGGATTTAGTTTGTTTTTCTAGGATTGTCTAAACTTATTGCCAAACTACACATTTAATCCTTTAACAACATCCAGCAATTAGAATAATTTTAAAAGCTTATTTAGGGGGAGTCCCCCATGAATGCACGCTGTTGTACTATACATTATGTGTCATGCTACAATGGAAAGTTTGGGACTTTACGATACAACCACTCTAAAGATGGTGCTTCCAACAGCAATGCAGTACTTAACATCAGTTCCTAATCAGAGAAAAATATACATTTAAAATACTGAACATTTTATTTCAAGTAATAAGTTTTGTTACTGATTAGATTACTTCCGTTTTTTGTTATTTCCTGAAGTGTTGAGTGGGCTTGAATATCATAAATCCTTGTATTTCACTTCAACAAGCTCAGACAGTAAAATTATGAGGTTCTTTCTGCATCAATTATTTTGTTTTGGTGAGAAGTTTTTCCAACGTTTTTTTGTCACGGCATCGTAGTTTATGGACTGTGATGAATGAAACAACGTCCTATAGAAGTCCTGCAGACTCCTGCTGCCCCCTCCTATCTATTTTGACCGTGACCTCATTTGTTAAAAGCTGACAGTTTTGTAGATGGTTTTACAATGACCGTATGCAGGTCTGTCAACACGTGATGTTGCCTGTGCACGCATCTCTCCGTATGTGGATAGACAGACGATGCAGCAGTGCATTCCAGTTCTTTCACCGTCAGATGAGGGGCCAAGCTAAATGGAAACATGCCTCACATGATGACACCGACCTGGCATGCCATTCTCTTCACCCATAATCTCTCTTAATCCCAGCCCACTCAGGTCAAGCATCACTCCAGATGAGCAGTCTGGAGGAGACGGCAGCTGTCTTAAATGTAACCGGGCTGCAACAAGCAGTTTGGCTTTCAAGGAGGATTCGATGCCCGTTTAGCCTCCTGCGTCTACCACACAGTGTCAATTTACCCTCATTCATATGAATTGTACGCTGGTTGTGCCAAATGCACTAGTGGAACGAGCAACAGAGACATCTAATATGGTTATAGTGGGATTGGAACTGGGCTTTTCTTAGGCCTTTCTTCCCCTTCCCTGAATGGCTGAGCCCCACAGGCGATGTAAATTTATGATATTGTGAGTTTGTTGAGTGAATCCTGGACCCTGTCTTGGTCTTGCTCAACTCAGTCTGAAACCTGAAACACGCAAAGGCCGCGCAGAGAGGCCAAGAAAAAAAGGTCGACGCAGGGTTTGCATTGGTCATAACTTGGTTCAGCGGGGCGGTAACGACGCATGGTGTGAGTTAAAGTGACCTGCTGCTTTGAATATTGGTACCAGCCTTCAATCACACTGAGCAGAGTCCTTAAGAAGAAAGCACGTGTATCATATTGACCACTTTCAAAATCATATTTCTGTGCAGATGTTCATGTGTTAACTCTTTTTTTTCCTCCCCTATCTGTAAGTGGTGATACGAAACCAGAAAAGGGGAGGCTTTCTCGTTCACAGCTGCGATAAACAACATCTTTGCCAAGTTCCTCATTCTTCGATCTACAGTATTTAGCAATGTTTTGCAATAACTAGAATCATCATATATTATTTTTGTGTGCCTGCCGAGTTTTGGTTTGGCTTTACTTGGTCATGACCTGCTGAGTAAAAGAATTAATTGATGGCAGAGATAGAAAGTACGTTTCCTCAGTTAGTGTATAAGTACAGTTTTAAGGTACTTCAAAGCTAAACGTACTTTTTAAATTGAGTTACATCACAGATAATGATTTTACATGCATATTAGTTCATTTAATACGATCTATTGCTTTAGATTAAGCTACTCAATAGTATATAAAGTAGTATAGGTAGGGTTAGCTCCACCCAGACTCACTATAATATGAAATTGCTTAACTACGGAAAATTCCTTCTGGCTAATGAGCCCTTTAAGTCTAGACGTACAGTGCAGTCAGACAGTATTAGGATGGTTTTTCATTGTTTTGGCTCCCTACTCATGCCCATTGGATTTGAAATAAAACAATGCTTTGACTATGAGGTTTCATTTTTCATCCATATTGGGTGAAAAATGTGCAGGACCATAGACTGTATATGTAAGAAGTGGACATCGCCACCGTGACGTTACCCATCAGTTTGTGGACTGGCGTTTTGAAGCCTCGAGTTCGGCATTTTGCCTGTCGCCATCTTGTTTTTTTAGCCCTTGTCATGTTTTAGGGAACCAAAATGTTCTAATTAACTTTCATGAACTGAAAACACTGTGAAAGGATTGAAGTTGTAAGACGAAAACACGGACAATGCCGTGGTAGCGACCTGTTAATCACAAGGTAGCCACGCCCTAAAGCATCCCCTGCTTTATGGTCTGTTTGACTCTAAATGGGACCATAATTTACTAAATGAACATCATGCTGTATTGAAGAAGACTTGAAACTAGCGATTGAGACCATAAACTCATGTTTACAATGTTTACTGAGGTAATAAATCAAGAGAGAAGTAGGCTCATTTTCTCATAGACTTCTATACAATCAGACTTCTTTTTAGCAACCAGAGGAGTCGCCCCCTGCTGGCTATTAGAAAGAATGAAAGTTTAAGGCACTTCAGCATTGGCTTCACTTTTCAGACCTTGACTCATAATAATGTTTAAAGATGCTTTACAACGTATTTAATAACCATTTAACAATGTATTATAATCATCATTTACATCTATACATTTACATCTATAGCCATTAAGGTTTACAATAAATATCTTAATCATTAACTGATACTTGTATATACAGTATATAAAATGTTATAATGTGTATAACAATAAATCAGTTAATTAGTAAACATTATTAATTATTATTTTGTTGTTTAACAATAAAATAACTTAACTAAGTTTAATGAACCATCAATTTACAATTGTTTTAATTATTGTTGTTATAAAATGTTACCAATATTATTTAAAGAAAAAAAAACATCAATTAAAAGCTATAACTGCAGAATATACTGTAAATAGTGGCAATCTGAAGCATACAGTTAAGTTTCAACATATTCACTC
Source organism: Helicolenus hilgendorfi (assembly GCA_916700815.1). Classification (NCBI taxonomy): domain Eukaryota; kingdom Metazoa; phylum Chordata; class Actinopteri; order Perciformes; family Sebastidae; genus Helicolenus; species Helicolenus hilgendorfi. The sequence continues at coordinate 4,161 of CAKALG010040424.1, read as the reverse complement.
TTGAGTCCATATCTCAGTGCTTTCTGTAAATAGCTGGCATTAATGGATTACGTCAACATGCTGCGAGCAGCTGGTACAGCAGCTGAGGGGATGAGAGGAATGTCGGTGGCAAGGAAAATCCTCAGTGGGGTCTCAAAACACTAAGCCGATGTGATCTAATGACATCCTGCTGAAGTGCTCAGCGGTGAAAGGATTATTGACTGCTGCATTGATTTCTTTTGTCTGCATTCCCTGAAGCCCCGACTTCATATCTACTATACCTGCTTAAGTATTAAAAAAAACTGGGTCAATCAATACAATATGTCTCTGATCTCTGCTCTGCTCCTGTCACAACGTCGTAGATGAATACACAGATGACACATTTTTGTTTATTTTTCAACAGTTTCAGCGTTGGCTCTGACAAAATGAGGATTACTCACTTGTTCCGTTCAATAATTCATTGTATTCTTTCCAGCCCAATGAGGGTGCCAACTGCAATTTCCCAAAACAAAAAATTCAGGCACCCTGACTCTAATCGGTCAGTTCACAGAGGGGTTCTGCTGGGAGCTGCTCCTCGGTGAATACCAGACCCATGTGTCTTTAGAAATTGTCTCTCGCCAGTCCTGAGCCGCCGTATGATTTAATCCGCTCAAGAGACTGAATGGATGCTGACACAAAGGGGAAACTTACATTATTCGTTTCTTACTTACTACTTTTGTTTTCTCCATATTTCACAAATATGTTCGCAATGATAGTCAACGTAGGGCGGAGGTCGGGTTGGTGGACGGGTCCACTGTTTGTGTCCAGTCCGAAACCAAAAGTCAACGTTCACTTGTTTTAATCCTGATGTTTTTTTACTAAACCAAGTAGTTTTCTTGTGTTTTGTTTCAGTTCACAACGTTAAAGTGGCAGTAGTCAGTATATTTTTGGCATCATTAGGCAAAAATTCCATAATAACCTTTCAGCATATTGTAATTCAAGTGTTCTGAGAGACGTCTGCTCCTCCTCATGGCTCTGTTTTCAGGCTTAAGAAAATCTAGCCCGTGACGGGAGACTTTGACCAATCACGAGTCATTTCATAGAGAGAGCGTTCCTATTGGCTGTGCTCAGGTCATGTGACCAGAACTTGGCATTCTTTCAACAGATTTCACAATGGCGGCCCGCGTCACAAACTTTCTCATTTTACAGCTAAACCGTGCACTACAAGATGATCCTGAAAACATTTGAGGTGAGAAATAGGCATTAACGTAACAGAATATTGATTCATATTTGATCAGCGCTGCCTAGTTTGACCGTTTGGTCGGAGTTCACGAGTGATTGACAGGCGACTCTCATAGACGGCAGCTGGACAGCAGACCTCAGATCAGCTCTGACTGCTTGTTTTCCTCCGGTCTGTGAAACCTTGCAGATGCCGTTTGGAGCACCGGAGGACACAGATGCACATGAATTTTTTCAGGTTACCTGTTTCATGTACTACTGTCACGATATAGCGACCGTTTTATAAATATAACTTTTTTTTAATCATATTTGCTCCAATCTCACCTACTGCTGCTTTAACCACATGTTTAATATTGTTTAAAAGTGCGACCGTAATCCAGGAGAAAATATGGTTCCCTCGAAACGAAATTCAGAACACAATTTAGTTGTATGGGAACGTAATTTTGTGGCAGACGGTTATTTTATATAACCCAATATCACAAATCACAAATTTTCCTCAAGGGGCTTTACAGTCTGTACATCATACGGCACCCTCTGTACCCTCGATTTGGATGTGGAAAACTTGTACATACCTCAGGAAATGTCTAGCTAAAAACAGGCTCTTAAATATCTAAACCCTCTGTGTTGATTTCCTCCAGTTAGAAACCAGACAAGTGGACAAATAGTATGGAGTCTTATGCAATTTCGGCCCAAATATTGTCCAATTATGTCTATTAAATCCTGATAATTAATATCCGTTTTACAAGAAAATTAGTGTCAGGCATCATGCCAAACCTATTACTCTTCTATAATACTGCAGTACTTGATGCATATGATTATATGATTTGGGTGAAAGCTAAACATGCTATTACCTCAGTGTGCCTGAGAAAGTTGTTAAGATGCCAAACTGTCTTTGTAAGTTAAAAAGTGAATGGATATTCTTTTTTTACACAATGGATATAAAGTCGAGAGCACCTTAAAATTTTACTGACGTCACTATTCTTTAAGATTGAAATCAAAATAAATAATGAATAGCATATTTTGAGAATATTTAGAGAATTACATCCATAAGAAACAGGCTTACATTCCCTGCGGTCCAGTAACCATTCAGTATTTACTCTGGCCACACAAATATAATTAAGTGTGGGTATAGTAGTTTTTTTTTTAACAATATACGTCCCATTTTCCATCCTCTTAAATTAACCCTATAGCAACCTACTCCAGGAGGAACCAGAGCACTGAAATTACATCTTCGATCCACCCTGTCACTTCAGATCTTCACTGACGTTAACCAGATCTCTCGGTCCCATTTCCAATGCACATGCAGTGACTTTTGCCGCAACACAGCTGCCGTACATGCGGTATCATATGCGGTATAATTCTCAACTGCTTATTTTTCCAGAGGCATTATATTCCCACAGATTATACTGTGGCATGGAAATCAGAAACCAACATGTGAAGTTTCATCTCAGACAAAGAGGGAAAAGAAAATAGAAAAAGATCGCTGTAATAATAATAATATGGCTTTTCCAGGTCAGGAAGCACCATTAAAACGCCTCCAAGGAAACATCTGATGATAATGAAGTTTGGCAGGCTGAACATCTGAAAAAGGAATTAGCATCATGGACTCAGATGCTAATAAACATAATTAATGGAATAATATTTTATGGCTACAATTTACTCCCCTACAAAAAGCCTCACTGTCAATCAAAACCAGAACATTAATGTAGTCTTATTTACTGTACGTTCATTTTATGAACGCATAATATTAAAACAGGTTTCAGTGCTAACAGTCATAGGTTTTGTATCTGTCCCTTTTCATGTACATCCAGCCCAGTCTCACGGCAAAGCGTGTAATAGACCCACCTGTCCATCAGATGAAACGTGTCAGTGTCACATTTGTGTTATGAACATGGATGTATAAAGAGAACTGGAGGCGGGCTGTCGTTCATACCTATGAGAGTTGCTCAGCGGCGCTTGAAACCAAAATGACTCAACTGCCGAGTGATAAAGTACCCGGATCATCCGGCGATCTTCCGCATCCATTGGGCAAATAGAGCAGGTGCACTAGCATTTCCTTTAACTCCGCCTCCCAGCCTTCGGTCCAGCCTCGGTCTGGGGCTCATTCACATGTATGTACTCTAACGCTAGTGCATTTTACAGCTTTAAGGACATAATGATTTAAATAAGGGCTGTTCAAGTGTTCGTACTGGGAAGCAAAGATTATCCGCCAAGCTACAGACGTTTCTTTCAATGTAAGTCTATGGGGAAAAAGTATTTTTGGGCCCAATGGCATCACGTGACGGACAAACTGTAGTAGTTGGAATTCCACCGTTTGACCACTACCGGTTTGCTTCAAAGCCCGGCGCTCTCCCTGGGGGCTTGGTTACGTCGTATATAAAGTGAGAAAGGCCACTTATGGTGGGTAGGTGGGATGGTAGATGGGTCCAACAAATCCATGTCTTGTTTTACAAGTTACGTTAGTGCCGTTGGTCACGTGTTTTCTGTACTGACATTACGTTGTTTCCGTACGGGTTTAACTTAGTTTACGTTCTTATTTTAAACCCAACCGTGACTTTTTCCCTTAAGCCAACTAAGTGGTTTTCTTGCCTGATCCTAAGTCAGTGACCATGACGTTTTCCCTTAACTTCAAAAAGTGGTTTCCTTGCATAAACCTCGGTCAGTAGCTTTGTTGCCGCCTGCTGGAACTGCACGTTAAAACAGGCGTGTTTTATTCTCGTCTCTGCGAGGCAAAACGTGACACTGACACGCTAATATCTGGTGGACAGGCGGGTGTGATATTGGTAGATCACACTTGGCTGATTTTTTGTGAGAGAATAAAGGGGTGATTGTGTTGGTGAGAATAATCGGCTTTGGCCTCTCAGAGAGTCTATCTGGCTTCTTGATTTGTCTGGATGAGTCACTTTCTTCTAATACGGAGCTGTGACATTCCCACTTAGAGAAAAAGAAGAAGAAGAAGAAGAA
>CAKALG010040422.1:0-10206 GCA_916700815.1 Helicolenus hilgendorfi | reverse complement strand
ACGGGGCTGATCAACCCTGTGTGGCAGCTACCTGACGCCCTGTCTGGCAGCTCACCTCCATCACTGTCACGCTCTCACATTCCAGCTTCTCGAGGCCAAGCATGATTTATAGCTTGCAGAATGGTGAACACTGGGGCAACGCTTCAGAACTTGGACTCCGCTTTTTACTTCGCAGGCAACCTCATACTGTACTGACACATGGCAAAATGAATGGCGTTCCTGAAGTCATCAGAATTTCCTAAACGAACTGGGTTTTTGATCATTTTTATTGTAAAGTCGCTCCGTCTCAAATGATAATTGTCGTCTGGTCATCCAGCCCGAGGGGTAGCAAGCTTCTAAAACGTCTTTGTTTTTCTGCTGTTTGACAATTAGGGTCATCTTGATGGCTGACCTCTCTGTTGTTCAGGTCATGCTTAAACAGCAAATATGTGTATTGAGGTGCACCGTTCCAAGCCACCCGCAGACACTGAACAGGCTTGTGGTGACAGATAAGTAGCGAGACGAGCCCTGACAGGTCACAGCTTCTAACACGACGTTACACCTAATAAGTGGTGTTTTTCTCCCAGAAACACACATGCACACACAGTCATGTGCGTGGGGCCCAAAGGCTCTCAAAATAAAAAAAAGAAAGGAGAGCTTTTTGGTGGCGAGAGATGAAAAAGGAGTTAGCGAAAGCAACAGAAAAGTTTCTCTCCCTCGAGCCTCCATATTGTAATGTTTTGAGTAGCATGGAAACAGTTTGGCTTTCTTCATTTTGTTTGCATGATTCTTTTTAAACAGTCAGCAGCACTGACAGATTTCTATTCTGTCTGATTCTTTGATTTTATATTTACATGTCCTCACCAGGCCTCGTAAATGAAAGGAAAGAATCGGGAATATCAACAACTCTGTGAGTATCGTGTTAAAAAGCCCTGGATTATGGGTTTGTTTGTTTATGCTGGGTTTTTATCCATTCACATTGTTTTCCTGAGGCACATTTGAGTCTAAAGAGATGATGAGGTTAGCAGCTGGTCATGTCTCTGCGATGCTTCACATGATTTAGCCAGCGTGAATGGTGCTGTTTGTTTGGGGATGGGTAAGGAATAGGCCCTTTGTCGGATTTGGGGGATTTTTGAGAAGAGGCCACAAACGGGAGTGTTTGGCCATAATTTTCCAATTTTTAAGAGGCAGACTTGTGGTAATGTTTGGTGAAGATGTTTTCTTAAAAGTGAATAACACATAATTTAAGAAGCTAATTTGATATTCTCTGTGGGTGCAAGAGTTTGTTTATTATTTGAAGCTGAGACATGGTGGGTATGAGGTTCTTCACAAAACTTTCTGTAATTTTTTTAAAGGGGACCTATTATACTTTTGTGCTTTTCCCCATTCCTTTAGTGTGTTATATAGTTGTTTGTGCATGTAAAAGGTCTGTATTGTTACAAAGCCCAAAGTCCACGCCAAAGAGTTACTCTCCCCCACAGAAACACTGCTCCTAAACTGCCTGAAACTCCTTGCTTAAAGTCCTGCCTTTTCTTCTGCAACATGGTGATGTCACCAAGTAACATATTTGCATAATACCTGCCTAGAGGCTAGTTTGGCCCTCAAACAAAGCTAGCTAGAGGAGCTCAAACAGAGCATATCAAACAGACGGTGAAAAAAGGTGCTGATGCACAGCCGATGTGATAAAAGTAGAGTGTTTTTTTTAACATTAAAGCATGCAAACATATTCTATTAGATACCCAAAATACAAGTATTAACCTGAAAATAAGCACAATAGGTCCTCTTTAATTTCATTCAATTGCTATTTTGCATACTTGACTTTAATATAATTTTATAGTATACTGTGCACTCCCACAGCTGGGTCTTATAAGCAGCCTTTTAGAGTAGATAAAAAACGTTTTCAGGTTGGTTTCTTTATTGTCATAATTCAGCATTTCAATTATTCACTACAGACCTTTTTGAAAATCATTTCACATTCTTTCACTTCCCCTTGTCAGAAACATTTAAATTCTATGTCTTCAGACAGCACAGTTACAATTCCCCCGTGGCGGCACTGATCGATGATTTCAGTTTTGCTCGGTAACCTAAGACTGTTTTGCAGTCAGCAACATTACCTGCTTCCTCGCCAGCCCTTTCAGTCCAGCTGGCACTTAGTCCACCTGACACAAGGGAGATGAATATGAAATGCCTCTTGCTTTGTTTCCCTTCGCAGCTATTGTTGCCTCTGTGATTAGATTTGAGATTGAAGTGCCCCGTAAGCCGATCTGTAGGTGGGGTGTAAGACTGCCACCCTTTAGAAAGTACCTTGGCATGATGCACAATTGATCGCTGTTGCACTAGAGTTTATAGCTCCTGGCATGTGTTGTCCAGCAGGCATTTAGACTGACTGGGCCATTTTAGTAAAAGAGATTTACAGAAGGGATTGATGTCGCATTGAGATGATGTCTTAAATAATTTAAAGGTCCCGACATTCTAAGTTAATAATTGAAATGATGGCAATTAATACCCTAACCAACAATACTTTCGTTGCAATTAGATCATCTACGTTTCATTTTTTATTTTCATTTTAATTTCAATTAATACAATGATACATTGGTATGGTTTCCTATCTTTGCCCATGTCCTCACAGATCAGCAGCTGAACTGATATCCAGCTTGCGGCGTCCCCCCTTTGCTGACACTATAACGTCTGCGAGGTCACCGGCCATAATATTCATGAGCTCAATCACAGTGGACAAGCTCTGTCCAGCAGCTACAGTTAGCAAGTAGCTAGCCTCAATCACATCTCGCTACCCCTCCTAACCCATGCAACTATAGCCATACCAACTCTCGTTAGCTTATCTGCTCCCAAAGAGGCTTTTTCACTGGATGGGAGCTGCGTCTGTTAAAGCATGTAGCTGTCAGAGCAACTTAGCCACCAGCCTCTCAGACGTGGCCCAGGGGGAGCTGTCCTTTCTGGGCCAGTGAAGCCTGATGTTGTTTTGGGGCCTCGGCTATGCTAGCGCTCTTCGTAGCCGGATGGAATGACGTGGTGCATCGGTGTAAAAAGCCTAAGGCTGCGTCCGAAATCGCACTGTACTATCTATCGTTCAACATACTTTTGTGTGAATAAACGGTAGTATGTATCTTTTCGGATGCACTGAACTGTGATTGCCCGTGGATGTATTATAAGAACTGGATACGGGACCCCAAGATGGCGCCTACTCATTCCAATGAGAATTGCTCACCTGGCCTCATATGCCCAAAAAGTTTTCTAGCTTCCGGGTTTACTTCCAGGGTATGCGGCCCACTGAATATGTGCAGTAGTGTTTCACCTGCTGGCCCGGCCCACGAGTTCCCTCCCATCTCATAGACTTTACACTGTGATGATGTCACAGATTTTTAAATGGCTGTTCTCGGCTTAAGGAAAGTTTTACAAACACAAAACCTCCATGGATCAAAAATTTAGAATAGAAAGAGTCATAATTGACCTTGTTTGCAGTTTAAAGTGTCCTGTCAACAGTTTTATCGACGTCTCTTTTACAATGGTGGTCTATGGGGAAATGGCTTTTGGGCCGCAGGCGGATATTTTGCTGCGAGTGGCCACTGGAAAGAATTGTACACAATGCTGAGCGGCGGCACCGTATCCAGGTCTTATTATACATCCATGTAATTCCCACATCACTTCCTAAGAGCCTCCTTGCCGGTTGATGATTGCGAAACCATGGCAACCCGTGTCAAACTAATAACTAAATTGAGTGTTTGCATACTGTAATCTTTCACCGGAACTATTACTAAGGTTTCGGACACACTAGAAAATCTCACATACTGTTTTGGTGTACTAAATAGCATGTTAGTGTGGAACGTAACCTAATTTCACCTTCTTTTATCACAGATTGCAATGAATTCTAACCTAAGGGTGCCAGCTGTGTGTGAAACTTGATGGTGCCTGGATCTACAGATTGGCTTAAGGGCTGCCACTCTGGTGATACTGGTGCCAGTGTGTGTGTGTGTGTGTGTATGTGTGTGCACAGGGAGTGGGGTTTCTGTGGTTTGGTTGTGTTGACCATTTTGTGGTTCCCTAACTCCATGTTTTAAAGACACACAGGGGCCTTGGATTTCCAAGTGTTCTCAGCTGGAAATTTAACACTCCGAACCCTCTACTCAGCGGCAGCAGTGAACTGTGATTAGATCTTTTACCTCTGTAAAGAGACTCGTGTTTTAAAAGAAAATTACAATGTTGTCCCTCTGATGTATATTTCCCGTTCCATTTCTGAATGTATAATTTGTACACAAGCTACTTCACCACACGTGTGTGAAGTGTGTTTGGTTAAAGCTAGGCTCTGGTCCAGTGTTTTTCAGGATATGGATTGTAAAGATTTATTTTAGGAGTGAGGGAGAAAGTGGCAAACTGACAGACAAAAAGACTGACAGACACGTAAACAGACCGACAGAAAAGAAACCACACAAGTACAACTTCAACCTATACAGATTGACACAAAAGGCTTTTTCATGAAACATTTCAATACACGCCGTTTCCTACATCCCGTCCTTTCTCTACAGCCTCTCTCCGCTCCTTCAGGAACAGGTGTTAGCCAGCAGATATGCCGGACGGATTAGGACAAGTTTGTGAAGGATTGTCAGTGAGGCCTGAGATTTCGAGATTACACATATGGGCAGGGGCAGCGATAACACAGGAAATTCCCACTTTAATCCGCATGTAGAGGATCTACCAGGGGGATATACTAGCGGGATATATCCATACTTTCAAGATATTTCCGTTTGCGCCGACGTATCAGTGAATAAAGCCAACCTAAGCTGTCAAATCCACTGATCTATGTTGATCTACGTGACTACAAACATCATCCCGGGAACAGACACAGAAGACGCAGGTATACATGTGGAATGGAGTCAAGCTGTGAAACTATATTATTTATGACAATATCCATGTGCTTGCTATGGTGATAGTATGATATTATGCTCCTTATGTGGCCCGCTAATTGCCGCTATATGATTACAACGGTTAATATAATAATGTCAGTTTAATTTATCCAATTGGCCGGCTTGTTTCTGTATTGACTGATGCCTCTAGCTCCGACCCCCCTCTGCAGCGTGTCCTCTAAGAGCCTGCAGTCGAAGAGGGTCAATATCAACATATTACTGAGCTCTGACAGAGCCGCAGACAGTCACAATGAGACAGGATCAGCAAGTCAGCAGCACCTGCCGCTCTCTGCATGAGGCCACACACACACACACACACACACACAGAGCCAAGGATGCACAAGCAAATACACTGACAGGCACAAACACAGATGAATAAACACACAAAGACACACACACACACACACAAACAGAGCTCAGCCCCAGCTTAATCTAATCAAGTGCGATGGCTAGCTCGATTAATAAAGCCAGCTATTGACTTCTAATTGGCGCCGCTCTGCTCTGCTAATTTCCTGGGACGAAATTACACTAATGCGGTTTGCCTGATGGAGTACTTATAGTTGGCTCCCAAGAGAGACAGGCCTTCGAGACGGATAGATAGCAAGAGAGAGAGAGAGAGAGAGAGAGGGAGAGAGAGAGAGAGAGAGAGAGAGAGAGAGAGAGAGGGAGGGTGAGGGTGGGGGGAATGTTAAACTTTGATAAAGATCGGAGGCTGTTGTTTCAGTGCAGACCATTTTCTAATCAGTGGCCTGCTGTCTTTGGAAATGTCATCCAGGCCGGTGTAGCTTTACTGCTCGCAGAGAGAGGGAATTAGAGAGGGAGAGGGAGAGAGGAAGAGAGGGAGAGAGAGAGAGCGGAGTACAGCACAGCTCGGGCTGCTGACTTTCACTAGTGGAGTGTAATACTAGCCACCTGTCTACACGCCAATGAATTCTCTCCAAACCACTCACTTCTGAGCCCACCGCTGCATGCACACACACTCAGTCCACACTCTCTCTACGCTCTGATCACATTAGTCCTGGCAAGCAAACCCTCAGATATCTGGTCACAGTCAAAATAACGTGCGAAACAAACACACACAAGAGGAAATATCTATATATAGCTAAAGACTATAGGCCAAACTAAAGGTAGATATCCTACTATTAAATATAAGTATATTACAGTCCTTCTTTTGATATTGCAATTTAAAGGTGCTGCTGATAACATTAATAACATTCGGCCACAAGATGTCCCATTCTTCTTCCCCCGTTCCATTGCATTTACTTCACAACAAGTCGTTGCCAGACACTTACCGTCAATCTCAGCCATTTATTTGTTTTTTCCACACTAACTGACGACCTAGAGATACCACGTGATTCCGTTTTCTCATTGGCTCACAAGCCTTGTTCGAAATGGGAACCAAACGTGTCATACCTTCCACAGAGATAAACAAACCATTGATTTTGGACCCGCCAATTTTTTTTCTTCATAATTCTTTTCAGGAAAAGCCATACTTTTATTCAGCACCTGTCTAAAAGCTCTGTAGATGTATTATTTGTAGGGCTGTCAAACGATAATAGGGCGTTAATGCCAGTAATTTCTTTAACGCATTAACGCAAATTGCGATTTTTAGGTTGTAGCGGGCTCAGTTTTAAAGCTAGAGTGAGGATACTGTCATCATGAAACAAAAAAAAACAAAGGATTCCATTGGTAACAACCATGTCATACTAGCTTGTCATGAAGGAGGTTAAATAACGCTCCAAACGCAGGAAACACTGGTATGGCCATTTTCAAAGGGAACCTTTGACCTCTGACCTCAAGATATGTGAATGTAAATGGGTTCTATGGGTACCCACGAGTCTCCCCTTTACAGACATGCCCACTTTATGATAATCAAATGCAGTTTGGGGCAAGTCATAGTCAAGTCAGCACACTGACACGCTGACAGTTGTTTAAGTTTGCCATGTTATGATTTGAGCACATTTTTAGGCTAAATGCAGTACCTGTGAGGGTTTCTGGACAATATCTGTCATTGTTTTGTGTTGTTAATTGATTTCCAATAATAAATATATACATTCATTTGCATAAAGCAAGCATAATTGTCCACTCCCATTTTGATAAGAGTAATACATACTTGACAAATCTCCCTTTAAAGAACATTTTGAACAGATATAAAATGTGTGATTCATTTGTGATTAATCGCGATTAAATATTTCAATCGATTGACAGCCCTAATTATTTGTTAAAAAATATTCATCTAGATAAAAATGTCATCACATACAGACCTTGAACAATAGCCATCAAGTGTATCCGCTTCTGCAATAATCCCAACCACTCCGCACCCAATAACCCACACCCAAACATGCGAGAAAGTCCTCATGCACACACACACACACACACACACACACACACACACACACACACACACACACACACACACACACACACACACACACACACACACACACACACACACACACACACACACACCCCTAAAGCCGTCTTAATTCTGTTTTCACATAAGGAATATTTTCGTCAAGGCACGCTGACAGATTATCTGCTGAATTTAGCACTATCTGCGTCTTATTCTGCTCCTAATCCATATCGGTAATCTCAGTTCCTATGACAATAATTCTTGAGTTGCGTTTACAGTTCCTCCGGCGACACATGCCGTAATCCCCGGTTGACACCAATCTTGGCCAGCAGCACCTGTTCCCTCTTGAGATGCGAGAAAACACACCGCAATTTCTTGTGATGATTTTTCATTTGTTATTCATCTGAAACGCCAGATTAAAAAATTCATGCTGTAAACACGTTGTTGAATATAAATATGTGGATTATGTGATTTGGCTTTTAAATAAGTAACTTCATCAAAAAATGCAGTATTTTCATCAGTGACATTATGTGGATATTATTATTTCTGGCTCCTACAAATATCAAAACAAATGTTTAGATTTGGGCTGAATACGGAGATAACCATGTGACTTAATTTAATCCTGTCCTTGTTTCGTGTAGAATTAATACTGGTTTTAACAATATATGTCATTTTGTAATGAAAGATATCGGAATAACGTTGCTGACGTTTGTGACGTGTTTTCTATACTTCTGTTACGTTATTTCCGTACGTATTTTACTTAGTTTACATACTTATTTTAAGACCAACCATGACGTTTTCCCTAAACCTAAATGTGTGGCTTTGTAGCCTAAATCTAACTGTGGCTGTTACCATAGTTAAAAACGTAAAAGCAAAAAACCTAAAATGCGTCCTCATGACACATGGAAGGTATAATGTGCTATTTATACACCTTCCTGTGAGATATCGGAATAATGTTATCTATTATATTATTTCTAATAACAGTATAGTACCTGTATGGCTTCATATATCATAAAGCATTGGATTTAAAAAGATAACCGAGTCCCTTTATATGTTGAAAATACATTTTGATAAACACAACACATTTACTGAATTAAGTGAAAGTTGGAAAATCCAGAGTTCTCCCTTTTCTTAATCTTTCTTATCCGTGCTTGTGACCTGGATTGTGGCGAGTTGTCTTGATCCAGTGTTAAGATCCCATATTAGGAAAAGGATTGGTGTGTCTTTGATGCCCTAGATTACCAGTAATCTTATCTCCTCAGATTAGGAAAGATCAGGAGAGTGCAAAAAATCGGGTACTTATCGGGCCAATAGGGAATCGCTCCCGGCATTAAACTGAGGTCAAATAATAAACATGTCTTGACAAGTTTGGCAGGGAAGTATAAACTAATATTTCACGGTCTTGTCTTGTACTGTATTTTCTTTCTCTCTGTATTGTAAATCAAAAGCTCAGCGATAAAATCCGTGTTTATTTAATAAAAATTAAATATTTATATTGGATATTAAGCATATGAAACTGACAATCCATTTAATCTCATCTTGGGTTATTTGTGCAGGTTTTTTTTTTTAATAAAACCTGGACTCAAATGCGGATAAATATGGTCACTGTTTGTGTTTGGCTGTTGATTTAATCTGTCTGAAAACCAGATTAGGTGACGGCTCAGGGTCAGAGCCACGGTGTGTCATTTAGAATAAACAAAATGTACAACATTTACTGTCAATGAGAGTCACAGCACCAGGATCCTGCACGTAGCCCTACGCACATGCACAACCTTGGATATAACAACAACAAAAAAAACAACGCACACACTATTATTCCCACCCACGCACACAACCAAGAGACGCGGGTTCCTCTTGAACCTCGTCCAAACACACACTCTCTCAATTAGCCGGGGCCGCCAAGGCGACGTCAACGCGAACTTCCAAACAATAGGCACAGGGGATTCATAAAGCACGGGGAGGAAACATGAGCTAATACCACTATTCCAATTAAAGAAACATTTGTTGCCTCTGACACCTAAATGTGATTCTCCACAGCTGTGGCGTGCTCCAGCACAATGGTAGGTTTTGCGAGGGCAGGGTTTGTTGTATTGTTGGCCGGCGATTGTGTGAAAGGTTGAGTCGGGCCCAGGTCCGGTCTCTTGAGACGTATGCTTCATCACAGCAGAGGAGACCTTTTGTTTTCCCTTTTCAAAGGATTTCCAGCACTCCCTGCTCCAATCATAGCCCCTATTCAGGGAAAAAAAACCTGAAAGCTCAAGTGGATGGTGATGGAAGATATAAAAGTGGGTCTCTGGCTGTGATGTTTACTGATGATTGTTGTCTGAGGTGAAGGCTATTGGGAAGACAACCCACATTCAAAATACTGTTTTCTTTGTGACACGCTGGACGACGCTTCAACGTGTGCAGTTATATCACATTAATACTGAAACTGTGTGTATATATATAATCTGTTATCATGATGACCTTTAGTTCAATAGATTCTTTTTAGGGACGATGGTGTTATGCTCTACCTACACAGTATGGAGCTGGTGTGTAGTTTCTTTGACAGTAGGGGTCACTCTTCTCTCCTCCCTAGTGGAGCATTTAGATCCTGACACACACACACACACAAATACATACACACACACAAACACACGAACGAACTAGCGAGCAAAGATTCAATCATACACACGTGCGTGTACATGTGTTTGCAGCATCGCACGCACATATGAACACATGCACGCACGCAGCCACGGACATAAATTCAAATATACACCCGCTGTTCTCCCCTGTCCCACCACGGAAAGGTCTGCATGCATCGAATCACAGCAACATAGCCTCCGACAGCAACAGCAGCATTGCTTGTCTTGTGGTAGCTGTGGTTAGTGTCATACAAGAGCAGCTACTGAGACGCCCATGGACTCAGACAAACTTCCTGCCAGGGGCCTGTCACTGACTAACCCAGGCCTGGCG
>CAKALG010040420.1:0-17539 GCA_916700815.1 Helicolenus hilgendorfi | reverse complement strand
GATCAATATAAATCTATTCTGAGCCTCTCTGTATCAGGCTTCAGCTCAGTGGAAAACCAAACATCACAAATGCGCACACAGAGGCAGAGCAGCAGCAGCAGAGAAACAGTGAATCACACACTGCAGCAGTAGAGGTCATGCTGGAGAGGAGCAGTTTGCAGAGCGGCCACAGGGTGGAGCTGTCAGCTCATTCACACTCAACTCTATAATGCCCCAGCATCATAACACTGACAGGTACAGTTTTGCAGTACTTTGCTTGAGTTTTTTTTTTACATTTCATACTACTTTATACTTCACTCTTCAAAGGCAAATATTTCACTTTTTTACTCCACTTCATTTATCAGACGGATTTAGTTACTTTGCATATTTTCTTAAAGGTCCCATATTGTAAAAAGTGAGATTTCCATACCTCTTATATTATAAAGCAGGTTTAAGTGATATATAAATACTGTGAAAGTATCAAAACACCAATCCATGGAGAAACACACATAGCCTGTATTCAGAAACTGTGCGTTTGAAACAAGCCGTTAGGATTTCTGTCCATTTGTGATGTCACAAATCTACAATATTTAGATTGTTTCACAGTTTTAAACGTACACATACTAAATGTGTCCCAGTTTGTTTCCTGTTGCAGTGTATGTGAATGACATCAGCTGACAGGATGTAAACATGGACCCAGACTGTTTCATAGCAACGCAATTCCGTTGCATTTCCATTGCATTTCCATTGAAATGTGCTAAAACGGAGCGTTTCAGACAGAGCATGAATACAGGTATATTCAGACAGATAGTACGAGAAAAATAATGTGTTTTTTGAACAATAAAGCATGCAAACATGTCCTAGTAGAAACACAAAATACAAGTATGAACCTGAAAATGAGCACGATATGTCCCCTTTAAAGCCTCTGAACACCCACTGATGACAACACTGGCTGATTAGGACTATGTTGGCATGGCGTGGCCATCTCCTGTTAGCTTTGTTAAACCTGTTAGGGCGGGACAAATTACACCTTTATCATTCTTATTGGTAGATGAAGATTTGTGACCTAATAAATTCCCATCAAAGCTCTGACCCATCTTCACCCTGAGCAGAGGTCTAATCAACCAGAATAACTGAAAACACCTGTTTGGGTGTACAGAGGCTTTAATAGGCCTACAACATATAATCAACTAATGAACTATTATACACTATTATTAAAGGTTAAAGGGATAGTTTGATTGTTTTGAAATGGGGTTGTATGAGGTAATTATCCATAGACAGTGTATTGCTACAGTAGATGACGGTCAGTGTGCCCCCAGTTTGGAGAAACAGATAGGAGCACCGGCACCAAAGAAAGGCCCACCCTAAAAAAAATCGATATCAGTTTAAGTGTACGCTATATAGAATATTATCACCGCGTCATCTTGCCGACACACAGCCCTTTCCCTTTCCTTTCTGACAGAGGAACTGATCTGTACGTAAAAGTTTTAGCAGTAGCTCAGTCCTTATAGGCACTTGGCTCTGGGAACTGGAGGGTCGCTGGTTTAAGTACCGGCATGGACAAAGTATGGAGTGTGGACTAGACTGGAAATGGTACGGCATGGTAAAGCAGTGAAAATATTAAACATATTTCATAAACTTCAAGCAATATAATTTTTTTTTAGGTGAGCCTTTCTTTTAGGTGGCTAAAATATGTTATTCTGCTGTCCCCGTCCACAGCAGTACATTGCTTTGCTGCGGTGCTGGTACTCCTGTCTGTTTCTCCAAACTGGAGGCGCACCGACCGTCATCTACTGTAGATAATACACTGACTCTGGATAAGTACCTCATACAACCCCACTTCAAAACACCTGAACTATCCCTTTAAGCTACCTAGAAATATTTAAAGTGATGAAAACGATATAATGAATCTAAAATTGGTTATTCTGCACAATTAGTATTTTTACTTTTTTGTTCATTTTCTTTGTATATTTTGATGCTGTTATTTTTGTACGTTTACTTGAGTAAGATACTTGATACCACTACTACTAATAATACAAATTATTCTACTGATATTATGTTTACTACTGCCAGTAGTAGTATTACTAGTAGTGATACTGCAGAGCAGTTTTATTATCAAAGGCAGATTTGTTATTGTTGTTCTTTGGTTGCCTTTGTGTCTGAGTTTGTGGTTTTAGCTCTGCAAAGACAGAACAAACTCATAAATCGAAACATCAAAACACATTGTGCGATAATGAGGTAAATTGAAGCATGAAAGAAGTAAATTAACTCTGTCTGAGGTCAAAGAAGGAGAACAAAGGGAGGGATGCAGCGTAATATCCTGTATAGCCTCTCATTAAGTGGAAGTGAATGCACCTGTAGGGGGCGGGTCCTCTCCAGGCAAGGAGCCTTGAAGTGACAGATCAGAGTCCAAAATGTGTTGCAAAGATGACAAGTGCAATTTAGAAATGAATCTGGGGACACACCCCAGGGAAAAAACATTGTTTATTCATGCACTTGTCAATTTCGAGATGCTATTTTGCTTCTATAACATGTCTTCTTTCAAACAAGTGGAAAGAAAACATCCAAAATACACATTTAGGTGTTTATTTTACTACTTTTTACTACTATTTGTGTCTGTAGATTTCTCCTAAATTCAACAAAAGTTAACATTAGATAATGCCTCATTTGCATATTTAAACATTTTCAGAAAACTTGTAATACAAAAAATAATTGTCTTAATGTAAGTTATCAACTGGGGAAGTTTCATGGTGATATCTATTAGTTAATATTTTAACCATATTCAAATGTGTCTTACAAAATGTATGGAATTTTACAATCCAGATCTTTAAAGGCCGTTTTGTCAAAATTATTTTTTTCTCTCAGACTCTAAGAAATCTCCACTTCAGTAGCACTTACATCCACCAAACTTTCAAGTTTCATTCCAATCTACTTTTGAAGGTTTTTACAGAGAGGGGTTTGTTCATATATCATTCATAAGATTCCTAAAAACATGGCGAAAAATGTTTTTTTTATGGCTGTTGAGAGTATTTTCTAACTTACGAAGTGATACAAACAGATATCCAAAATCCCCTCAGTAAGAAACTTGGACTCTAATATGTCTCAAAATGAAACAATAATTTTGAACCTGGCTTTATCCAATGTTCAGATTTCTGTTCTGGGACTATTTGATAAGATAATGCCTCATTTGCATATTTAAACATACAATTTCAGAAAACGTATAATACAAAAAATAATTGTCTTAATGTAAATAATCAACTGGGGAAGTTTCATAGTGATATTAGTTAATTTTTTACCCTATTCACCTGGGTTGTTACTCCTTAACTGCACTGGTAGGCAATGAAGTGAAGCCAATATCCAGGCACGGTACACTTTCTCTTCTTGTTTTTGTCACGACTCTGGTCATACCATCAGTTATGACAAAGTGCAGATCATCAGGGACAAAAGCATCACTTTCCATGTAGTTAACAGATAAATTAATTTGTAAAGCCTCAGAGGAGTTTGGCTGTTGTTGGCACTGTGCTTCATTCAGCATGCATGAGTAAGGACACTAATGGCCCTCTCTGTGTACAACCTTGGTTTTAAATGAAGGTTACATCCATTATCTGCTACCTTTAGGGCTAATTTAACTCCCCGTTCCCCGATCAACCCTTGTCCTCTCAGCTTACTATCTTTCCCCGACTTGTTTTTGCTTTCCTATATGCCTGTTTCTCATTTTCTTTTTTTGTTACATTAGTTTACTTTCTTATTTATAACGTTCAATATGTGGAAAAGTGTTTGGATGTTTCAATGCAAAAAAAAAGTGTTTAAATAAAGACAAATTCTTCCAATGGGAGGTTTTAAAAATGTCTGCTGACATGCAAAATCAGCTCATCTTACTTATTTAAAAAAAAAAAAAAAAAACATTTAGATTTGCCTCCAGATTAAAGGGCTTATCATTATGGCTATTTTTTCCTGTGTACTGTGTGTACTAGTGTGTGTGTCCCATGAGCCTCTCGGGCAAATCGCACTGTCAACAAGGAACAGCGAGGGGAGGGGGTGGAGCCACGCTGAATAAGGAAGCAGGGCTGTGATTGGTCAGCGGGAGACAGAGGGGAAAGAGAGTGATTGAATGGGACAGAGAGAGAGAGGGGGGTCAGTGAGAGAGGAAAGAAAGAGAGACACTAGAGATAGCAGCAGATGGACTGCTGCACAGCCTGCAACACACTTCCAAAGGATAGACTGTGTGTGTGTGTGTGTAGGAGAATGGTTGTGAATGAGTGACGGTGTGTAGCAGCAGCAAGCGTCTTTCGTGTCCTCTAGCAGGGACATAAAGGATACACACAAGTGAACAGGAGACAGGAGAGTGAACACGTTTGCTCTTCACACTTGGGCTGTTCTCACAGGGCAGGTATACAAGCCCAGCAAACTATACTGCCTGTTCTCAATGCACTTGACAGGAGTATCTCGATAGATGCCACGGACCGCAGCGGGACATTTGATCTTGCAGGAGAACAAGAAGAGAATTGTGACTTTGTCAAAGGTCGAGGACTCAGGATAGGTCGGAGGGTGCCGGAAGAGGGTGATTCTCTATGGTGAAGATGAGTCTGGACCCTGTGCAGGTGATGAGCGGACAGGTCAAAGAGCTCAAAGTTGCCGCTTCGTCCAACGGGGACAGCAGAGGATCATGGGAAGAGAAAGAAGAGTTTGATCAGGACCACTTGGGCCTCACCACCAAGCCAAAACCAGTAAGTCATGTGCACATGTGACTGTCTGTTATAGAGATCTGGATGCAAAGACTGTCCTCCTCTCTTCTCATCTGTTCTTTTGCTGCTTTCCCCAGCTTACTCTTTAGAGTCAGATGTTTACATCGTCCCACGTGCAGCCTATAAAGTGTAGCTCGTATATGGAGGTGGGGGGGTTAGAAGAGGTCAGAGTGTCTTGAGCTTTTGAGGTTAGAGAGTTTATTTGGTGTCAAACTCCTACTACAGCCTTCTACCAAATGAAGAATGGAAGGGCAGACACATACAGTAAAGCATCTAAAAGCACAAGAGGAGTGTGGAAGTAAGAGATGAATGAGAAGCAGAGTCACGGAAAGAGTTCAGAGTTCGTTAGAGTGATAATTCACTTTCTTCAGAAATCATTGATGACCATGAAATTCATGATTTTAGAGGATCGGCTAACAAGCTAACCTTACTTGTTTTCCCTTATTACTATCTTTTATCACTGGATTTGGTCTACCCTAAAGGCACAGTTGCAGGTGATTTTGTCCAATTAGTTATAGTTTTGTTCATAAAGGTTATGATATCATGAATATAATGAATAGGGCTGCCCCCTCGGCCGTTCTGATCTTAGTCGACTGAGATTACTTTAGTCGACTAGGCGTTTTTTTATGCTTTTTTTCATGCTGAGTGACTTATTTCCAAGAAATTCATGAGTGATTAAAATGCTGCTTTTGTGTGATTCTTTGTGGAGAAACTCAGTTTTACAGATCTGTCGATTAAATCAACTAATGGATCAGTCGACTAGTTAAGAATGTCTTTAGTCGAGGACATCATGTACTGTATAACATAGTCTGTATTTCAAAATAAGAGCATGAAACTAAACTCATAGCAGATTAATAAGACAATATAAATGATATATCACTACATGCCACAGCAGAGTTTTATAGAACAGTTGTTCTTCAGTGAAAGTGAATTAGAAGCTATAATTTTGTTTACTTTGATTTATATTGTGAACAACGTCACTAGGATCCCCAAACTGAGGTTTTCCTCCACCACTAGTACGTCCAGAGTTTTGCCCTCCAGCAGGTTTGCTCCTGAGAGACTTCTGAGAAGTCAAAAATCCAGCTTGCAAAAAGTTAACATGAATCCAAACTGACAAGTGAAAGAGAAATAGACACTCAGTGGCGGGGCTTGGCGATGTTCATTGCATTGCAGGACGTCAACATACTGTACACCAGCTTTTCCAGGGAATCTAGGGGACAGGGTGATGGTCAGAATTATTATACTATTATATATAACAGGCGAGTGAGCAAGTGTTATAGGAAACGAATAAGAACAAAAACTAGAAAAACAAGGAGTGAGCAAAATACTGGTGAGCGAACTGAGTCAAGGTGCTGGAGCTAAAAGTAGCTAAAGCTAGCTGAGTAATCTGTGCTGCTTGAGGATTAGCGCGGCCGACCACAGTGGTGTATTTTCAGACTGTAAACATCCAGCACATGGCAGTGACATACTGCTCAACTATAGCCATCTAAATATCACTGCTTTAAATGGCTGTAATCAAGATATATGGCCTAATGGAGAGCACACAGTTACATCTCTGCTTTAGTGACAGCATTAGTGATTGCATGTGATTATTCATCAGAGGTAATGGACCACACAGATTACACAGTAGGGCTTTTTATTCAAATGAAATTAGATGGTAATATGACAGTTATAACTGAGCAGAATAAAGGCCGTGATAACATCATGTTGTGTTCATTAGTATAAAGTAAGTACAATAAATATCACCACATTAAACTTGATGTTTCTTAGCGTGCTACAGACTGTATTTTTAAAGACACATCACAATAAAAATGACACTTTCCAAGCTTTTGTACTGAGTCCATGTGTTAACTGTTCAGTTATCTCTGTTAGATGCTAAATACATGTCCAACAGTATTCTTTTTACATCAAAATCCCCCTGTTTCTCCTCTATACACAATACGTTTCCTTGTAGCCTGTTGGTGGACACTGATTAAATGCACACGCAGTACATGTTAACATACCGTAGATTTAATATTAATATTCTAGCAAAGACACATTTAATCGTGACTTCTTATTTACCTCGAAAAAGATTTATTTCTACAGTAATTTTATAAGATTTGATTGAGTCAAGTGACAAAATTCACCTCATTAAGCATTAACAGTTATATTTATTAATGGATATTAATGTATAGCCTAATAATGGAAGGTGTTTTAATGGGAGCTTTTACTCAACAGGAGTAATGATAAAAAAAAAAAGAAAGGTCTTTTCATTTTAGTTTTAACATTTTAATTAACATTAAATGGCCAGGTCGATGTAATTAAGTAGCATTCCTATTAAATTAAAGCCACTTCTCATATATACACTGAAGGTGACGACCAGGAAGGGAAAATGACTCAGGGGCTGTAGGTTAATGATAAAATAATAAATAGAATCATGGGAAAGGAAAGAGTATTGCTTTATAAAAAAAAAACACAAGCGCAAAAGGTGTTTATATGCTGCAAACATTATCATGCACATAATTAACAAAGATTGTGTAGGGCAACAGGTTATGTTAATAAAAGGTTGTGTACACTGTGCAGTATTTCTGTGTGTGAGCCAAGCCTGCATGCTATCACAGTTTAGCGGCAGGATATGGGGGAAGTTTACACTCTGCAACCCCAACTAAACTTGTTATTCAAAGCAACATTTGCCAAACTAATTGTTTTCTGTCTTGATTTTCCATGTATGTAAGATAACGTGAAGTGGGGTTAAACAACCAACTTATATTTTTCTTTATACTTAGCCTGCTAAGAATAACTATAGCTCTATAGCTGCAATACAAGAATGTGTTAATTGCCTTATCTCTTAATTAATTTTACTGTAATGTTGCTTTACTTTGTCAGTCTTTTTAGTAATAAAACAACAGTTCTGTTATTCTTCATGCACCAGTAGGTTCAACTGATTTGTCAGTGAAGGCCAGAAATATTTATGAAGATTTAACGGCTACATGAAATGAAAATATCAGGATGAAAGTATGTCTTAAATATACAAGGGGTAAAAATATATATTAAAAATAGAAAATATTTATTTGCTGTGACCTATAAAAACACAACCCAATATCACACCAAATCGTGTAATAGACCCGTCTGTACACCAGACGATAGTGTGGTGTCAGTGTCACGTTTTTCCTTGAAGACACGTGAATATTACACGCCTGTATTAACAAAGCCTCTCACTTTGTTAGATTAAGGGAAAACATCATGGTTGGGCTTAAAATAAGTATTTAAACTAAGTAAAACACTTACAGAAACAACATAACGTCAGTGCACATGGTCTCCTGGTTGAAAGGCCTGTGTTTGTTGGACCCATGCACCTCCCCTCCCATCCACCCGTGGTGGTCTTTCTAACTTTTTAAACTATAGCATGGAGCTTTGTACAGACAAATGTCACGTGAAAAACATCACGTGCCATGAGACTGGGCTGAAAAACAGTAAGATACTGCACTTTGTGATATTGCAGGTTTGCTGAGTTGCTCTATATAAGTAATAAATATATATAAGAAGTGCACTTGTAGAGTGCAGACATCCGCCAAGGCAGGTCTCATGTACGTCGCTGCCCCCCTGTGGTGACCTGTGGTGTTACTGCATAGGCTGGGCGGAGTTATTAAAAAAAATCCCGAAGCCTGATCATGATCCGGATCGCCACCAAAATCGAATGGATTGTTCATTGTGCCACACCCCACCCGTCCAAAACATTTCATTCAAATCCATTGTGGACTTTTGGAGTTATCGTCCAAACAGACACACAAACCAACAAACCAACATTACCTCCTTCCTAGGCCTTTGGCCTTGGCGGAGGTAATACATATTGTATTTATTTATTCATATTCTATTTTTTTTTTACCTTGATTTTACCAGGAAGTCCCATTGAGATAAAAAATAAATCTCTTTTACAATATGAACAAAAGAATAAACTTCAAAATGACTCAAAATCAAAATGAAGGATTTTTTTTCTCTATAAGACGCACAGAGCAGCATTGATCAAATACTGTAGGTATACACTAAATATGCAACTTTAGAGCTCTCTGTCACTCCCTGATTTATATTTTACACAAACCAGTGCATTAGCATTCCTGTTACTGGCAGAGTGTCCAGTCACACTCCTGTTACCTTATCTGCCAAGGCCTGGACAGACTGCATCATCACTGGCCTTTTACTAATCTATAAATATCACTGCTTCTCACTCTCTGCTCACACATTCACCTCTTTATTTCCCCCACTGCTTCCCCTCTGTTCTGTCAGGAAATCCCTCTCCACTTCTCCTCTTTTTCACTCTCAGATGGACGGATGGGATGTCTCACAGATTCAGTTATATGTAACCTTAAACAATAGATGACTCACGGGATCTGGGTTATGCACAGACACCACCAGTCCTGCTGATCTGGCAGAGCTCTGGCAGGATGAAATATACAGTGGAAAGAAGAAGAGAGGAGGGGGAAGGTTCAACAACAATTTCCTTTTTCTGTGCTTTATGGCGCTGTAAAGCTTAAAATAAACACACGTGAATGTTTAGCCTTCGTTCCCAGCAGGTTTAATTATATTCAGTCGCCTTTGCTATCGCAGAAATCAATAAATAGAAGGTGATCATGTGGGTTCCCGTCCAGAGGAGGCTTATGATCGATGCATTCCCAGTGAGAGAGGGCAGGCTGTTAACACTACCAGTATCAAATCACAGCAAAGGCCTGTGGGATCAGCCCCAGACTGTGTGACATGTTATTCATAGAGTCACTGAGTCTAATGGATAAGCTCCACCAAAAGGTCTCGTACACCAGCAAGGCCGTCTCCGAGCAGTACTCGGTAAAGAGACCCGTGTTTAACCAAAGTACACATCCTGTCAGCATGTGTGGGATTGGATGTGAATGAAGCTCAGATGTCAAATGAATGAATCTCTGAATAAAAACAAACTGTCATTCTGCTAAGGTGACAGGGAGACGAGCCCGGAAGGTGGAGGGAGGCGTGTTTTTCGTAAGTATGTGCCATCATCATCATCGTGTGAGGTCAAAGGTTGTGTCCATGGCTGTCGTATGACCATCACCCGCTGCCTTTTCACCTTATTTTAACCTCCTCTGTGACGGCTGTTGTTGTGCCTGCATGATCACGGACACACCCCCAACTCTACTAACCAACAACCCGACCCGACGCATCGTCACGTGTGCTGTCATGTTGATTCATATCGTACTGGATAGTCACTGGTTGCTGGATTGAGCTGATGGACCAGAAAGCTCTAATTTACTGCAGCCACAGAGAGCTGTTGCTTTTTGATTTGTGTCCTCATGCTCCTGTGTTTTTTATCATTTTAATATTAGTTGACATATTATATGCTCTGCTATATATGACGGCGTTTTAGGACTGTTGTAGGTAAAAAAAAAAAATTATGGATGGTAATATTCCAAGAAAAAAAACGGAGTTTCCGAAATTGAAATCGTAAATTTACGAGAAAAAACTTGGCTATTCTCTGAAATTAAAGTGGAAAATTAAGGAGAAATAACTCTCAAAATTACGAGAAAAATTCTAATATTCTCTGAAATTATAAAGTCATGAATTTGCGAGTAAAAACTCTTGTGATTAATGTCACAAATTTAGCTGCAGTCTGAATTTCGTTGCGCCTAAAGTAGTGTAAAGATGGCCTCCGAGCTGGGCGAAGGTCCTGAAAGATACATTTACATGTTTTCCTCCATGTTCTTTCTGTGTTATTTTCAGAACATAATGCTGACATCGTTATGCGTCATCTTTTATCCTTGTGTTAGATCTGTTGTACATTTTATTTTGCCGATGGGTTATCAGATAAATCCTAAACATGGCCGAAGCGAGTCAAAGGTCCTGAAAGATACATATATGTGTTTCCTGTCATGTACTTTCTGTTTTGTTTTTTTCTGAACATAAATAAATACAAAATGAATTAATAAATTTTGCACTCGTCAGCTCACGTTACCACGGTGTTTAACGGTTATGACTGTGGTGTGACTTTAAACCGGGAGACTGCTGTTGTTGTCCTGTGTGAAACTAAAAGTAACGTTAACGTTATTTTGTCACCTCAGTCTTTAGTCACGTGATTCGTTGGTATCGTCAGTCCCTCATTATTCAGTGAAGTTAACATCAACCACGACCATTTCCTAACCCTACCTAAGTGGTTATGTTGCCGATACCTAACTTCCTGTGAAAACAAAAGTGTATTTTGAAAGGACACTATATAACAAGCATATATTGACACGCCGTCCTGGTCCATGTGGTGGGGTACCCCGTGTGTCGGTCTCCGATGCCGAGGGCCACTAACAAAGCGATGGTATTTGACGAGTTGAGGGTGAGAATGTTTTGGATTGGCACAGTCTGACAGTCAGAGTTCTGCGAAAGCCAGGCTGGCCCATGCCGGGGTTGTAGCCTGCACTTAAACTTGTTGAAACTCAATAAGGATATTTATAAAAAAATAAAAATAAAAAAAAGAAAGACTGGCCGTGACGAGACCGGCTTACCGGGAAAATTCCCAAGCTTCTCGATGGCCAGTCCGCCACTGCCAATCTTGCACTATCCTGTGTGAAGGTCCTGTGTGTTAATTTAGTTCTGTCCTGATTAATAGCAACCTTCACATGCACCCTGGGGAGAAGCTCTCTCTCTGATAACACCACTAGGCTCATCAGTGTGTGTTACAAACATTACCTTTACACACCGTGCCTGTGTTTGGATACATTGCTACATGAATGCAAAGCATGCAGGAAGGTGATGTGTGTCTTTGTGCGCGCAAAAGCTTAGTGTCATGTACTGTTGCTCCATTGTCAAATTGATTGAATCTAATGTTAACATTCAAAACATATATATGTGATCATCATCAAACGAACCGTTGCATGAGAATACGTTGTGTATTTATATGTGTAAAAGCGTTCAGTACAAATCAGTTCAGTGGTCACAGACATACAGAAATAGAGAACTTTGCAGACAGTGTTATCATCTCAGATTTGACTTTTAATCAGATTTAGATGTGGGTCGGGATTAATCCTGACAAAGTGATGAAGAGGTGTGTGTGTGTGTGTGTGTGTGTGTGTGTGTGTGTGTGTGTGTGAGTTGGTGACTTGTCAGCAGGCAGTGGTGTTGTGATGGAATAAGGCTAAATAGAGGGACAGTGAATCAGTGCCTCTGTCAGCTTGTGGCCTATTTACCAGCACACAGCCATCGGCGCATGAACACAAACATGCATGTGTTTCATTACCTCACTGCAAACACACTGAGACTGGCTGTGGACACATATTGACTCAGACGCATGCATTATTTATATTGCTGTAATGTGCTCTTGCCTTTTTGCATTGCACACATTTGTATTTTTCCAGCAGAGTATAAATGGTTGTACTAACAACACGGTACTACTAAGCAATATAATAGTCGACTTTATCTATATTATTAGATTCATCTTATCATTAGATCATTAAAGGCAACATGCAGGATTTAGAGCCAAACAAAAGATACTTGCACCATATGTGATACACTGTACAGCACATTCAAACACACACTTAGGCAATGTTTTCTTTTACCAAACAACATTATTGTAATTTAAATTGGTTCGTTTAAATCATCCCCCTCTGCCCGCTTGCCACTTTCTTCCCACCACCCAGGCATCCTGAGTTCAGCTGCCCACTGTGGGCACTAATGCCTGCTGCCCTCATAAGAATGCCGCCCTCCCCTTTCAGACACTAGCACCCGAGCGTAAACACACTCATTAGGCAACATGAGCCCGCTGTGCCATCTAGTACTGTTCATAAGAGTTCATTAGAGTTTGGAATATAGTCTTTGATAAGAATCACACACACTAATACATATTAGAATACCCTATCAGTTTTATGCAATATAATCTAACAACACAACCTCCAAAATGACCTGAGTGACTCATGAAACAGTTTCAACAAACACTGAACACGATGAGCAAACATTGTTGGGGAGCTAACCAGGTACATGTACCCACACAATTAGAAACTGTCAGTGTATAAACAGTGATTCTGAGGAACATTGGGGCGGAACAAGTCTGTTAATTGTGTCCACGCAACAGAAATTTGAGGGCAATGTAAATAAGTTGTCACTTGGCAACAGCTTGTGTTTGACAATGACCAAAACCAGTTATTCTTAGATAGCAACTCTGAGTGGTGAGCACATTTTTATAGTGTTTTGGAATTGCTAAAACACAATTTCTAAAACTATAGGGCCCTCTTTGTTGAAGCTCTACAGTACATACAAAACCAAACAGATACATAAAACATCTTACATCTCTTGCTAAAGCAAACACTTTATTCAAACCTATATAAACTCTTGTAGCATTTTTGCATCACAACTTTACACACAAACATCAATTGAATAGCTTTTAATAGCTCTTTCCTCATGCCAACTGCACACTGAGGTGCTGAATATAAAACACTATTTAGAATCTTTGGCGTTTTCATTTTTAGCATGCTGTGAATAGGAACACAAATGCAATGGGGAAACAAACACATTGGTTTATTCTTAGTATCAGAAACAAATACTTGCTCTGTACCTCTCTCTCAAAACTTGGCCTCCATTGGTGTGCACATCAAAGAGCAAATCTGAATCTTAGTGTTCAAGCTCTGATTTCTAAGTGATCTAATTGGTTACAGGTGTTTTCACAGGTGCATTCTGGGTACAGGTGATTGATAATTGAGCAACCAGCACACACACAGGCTTTTAGTTTTCGAACGATGTGTCTAATGTAGACGTGTAGTTATTTGCAAAAAGTGTGTTTTACAATTTCAAACTTGTAAAGCAGACAATGTGCTTAGCGTTAAGCATACCTGGTCAATGGATCGGCTACATCAGTTAGTGGTTGAAAAAGTACCAGTTTTTGTGCCTTGGCATGCGATAAAGTGTACTTGCCGCACTCACATTGTATAAAAATAGTGTTCTATTAAGGTATCAAATGTTTATTATTTATATATTCATTAATTGGGGTACATAATCTTCAATTCTTCACGCTTTTTTTCTCATTTAGTTATTTATTGTTAAAGCACTTTCTCCAACTCCAACATTGAGCGATTTTAACATATTGGTGGGAAGGTTTTGCAGTTTGTTCCAAAGGCAAGGGGAAGGTCCAAAGAAAATATTTTTTTAAAACGTGAAACATGAGATTCATCCTTCCTCCTCGACCCCAGTATATTTGTACAAGAGTCAAAAAGGGAACAAACTCGTGTAAACTGTACTCAGTGTAGTTGCCGTTGCAGCTGTAGCGTATTGGGTTCGTACTGGTCATGTGGCCAAACACACGTAGTCTTCTTACCCCATAATTAAAGATGACACCATGATGACAGATCTCCATTCATACAGTTTGTTGTGGTGCATTACAATAGTTAACGGGCATGGCAGTGAGTGAAATGTATCACGTGGTTCTGCATGTAGCCCAGCATGTATTGTGATGGGAAGAGCTCCAATGACTCCTTTAACTGCATCCAGATAAAGTTTTATGACCTGAGGAGCCCTCGCATACGCATGCACGGGTAAAAACTAAAGTATTTTTAGCAGGGTTTAGTTTGAGGGTCAAAGGTAAAACAAAAAAGGCCCATCCATTCCTCTGACACCTTTCACCTCTCCTCCCTGTGTTCTCCAGTCATCGTCTCAATGGGTCATTACTGCTCGCTCATCCTCTCTCTTTTCCGTTCCTCTTCGTCACACCTGTCTCTTCTTTTTCTTCAGCCAAAGCCGGAGAACGCAGTGACCGTCGCCGTCTCCTCTCGGGTCTTGTTCCGGACCGAGCGGGAGCAGAAGGTGTTTGAGCAGAAAGGGGTGGAGGAGTACCTGAGGTTCCAAATCGAACATGAGACTGAGCCCTTCGCCCCCGGACCCGCTTTCCCCTTCGTCAAGGTTAAAGTCACACAGACAACAGAGTTTGATCTGCTTACTGATCACTATGACTGTTGTTCTATCCTTAGCTGACATGTTGCTGTGTTCCTGACAGGCTCTGGAGGCGGTGAACACTCGTCTGCGGGAGCTGTACCCACAAAGTGAAGAACTGTTTGACATTGTTTTGGTGACGTACAACCATGCCCACGTAGGAATCCGGCTCATCAACACCATTAACCATCACAGTAAGTCAAGATATGGCTCCAGGCTGAGGAAACTGGTACTCTATACCCAGCATCTTTTTTTTCAGAGGTGAAAGCCCCGCTTTGTAGAACTTGAA
This sequence comes from Helicolenus hilgendorfi, assembly GCA_916700815.1. Lineage (NCBI taxonomy): Eukaryota > Metazoa > Chordata > Actinopteri > Perciformes > Sebastidae > Helicolenus > Helicolenus hilgendorfi. The sequence goes on along the minus strand of CAKALG010040420.1, from coordinate 2,626 downwards.
GATTTACGAGTTTGGTGACCCTCAGTGGCATTATCAAATGATGCAATGTGGCAGGCAGAATAGTGGCTTTAAATAGCTTCCTGTCATTGGGTAACAGCCCACTGATAGGTTAGTAAGATATCAGATTTCATGCACCCACACGGACACCAGTTTGACAAGATCATTATCTCACTCTCCATGTAGCCAAACTGAAACTTAAAGAGGCAACAGTAACAGACTGGGTCTCTCTGTGGATACATTTTATGGAGATTGACTTTGGTCCAATAGATTGCAATGTTTTGTATTAAACTTCCAATGAGTTCAGGGCTTCCCACTAATGTCCAAGCCATAGACTGTATATAAGAAGTGGACGCAGTCACCATGAGGTCACCCATTGGTTTGTGGACTGCCGTTTTGAAGCCCCGAGTTTGTCATTTTGGCCGTTGCCATCTTGTTTTTTTGCAACCAGCGGGTGGAGCTAAGTACAACCGAATGCTGAATAAGACACTTTTAGGCAACCAAAATGTTATAATTAACATTCATGACCTGAAAACACACTGTGAAAGGGTTAAAGACGAAAACACGGACAACTCCTAGACCGTACAACGCCGTGGTAGCGACCTGTCAATCACAAGGTAGCCACGCCCTAAAGCATCCCCTGCTTTATGGTCTATTTGACTCTAAATGGGACCATCATTTACTAAATGAACATCATGCTGTAGTGAAGAAGACTTGAAACCAGCGATTGAGACCATAAACTCATGTTTACAATGTTTACTGAGGTAATAAATCAAGTGAGAAGTAGGCTCATTTTCTCATAGACTTCTATACAATCAGACTTCTTTTTGCAACCAGAAGAGCCCCCTACTGGCTGTTAGAAAGAATGCAAGTTTAAGGCACTTCAGCATTGGCTTCACTTTTCAAACCCAGAGGTTGCCCACTGGTCCAAGCCCAACAAATGTTGCACACAGTTTTACAGTGTTGCATCTATTTTTTGGGACTGGGATTAAACTGTTTCCTAATGCAGAAAAAAAAGAGTCAGGACTACAAGATGTGAAGATATTGATAGAATGAGATCGGATACTGAAGCTGACTCAAGCTCAGCTGAGAGACAAACAACAAAGTGTATGAACAGCTGATCCTTCCCAAGGAAATCTCAGACCCTGTGATGACATCTTCCTCACAGACCACTTCCTGTCCAGCTCCTCAAATGTTTTCATGCCCTCAGGGCTTCGGGCCGGGCTGAGTTCAAGATTGCGTTCCTCAGGATGTGAGAATAATCCGAGAGGCCCGAAACAAAAACAGGTCTGAGCGGAGCCACCAAAGCAACACGCGGCCTCCCAGATGCTTCCATGTTAGATCTCTCTGGTGGCTCTCTGCGTGAGGGGCCCATCGAATTCGACCTCTGACCTTTCCTACAGAACAAAAGGAAAACATGGCTTCTCTGATGTGGTAGAGATAAACGTTTTGTTGGACATCATTCCTGCTGTGTCGGCCAGCAATGTGACAGAGTCAAAAAAAAAAAATGATTGATGGCTTTTCACATTTGAAACTGGATGAGTGCGCCTCAGAGAAACATTCAAATACTAATTTACCTCTCATCTCCTGCTTACAACAGCTATTTTTTAACAGCTGCGGGATAAGGTATAAAGTTTCTCCCCGTGCATTCGGATGACCGGGGACAACTGTGGCAGGCTGCGAATGACAAGCATAGGTGCCCTCCAACAATTTCAAGGTTCAAGGTTTATTCATTGTCATTCTACAACACAGGGTTGCACAACGAAATGTGAGTTATAGTCCCTTTATGCTACACAAGAAAAACAAAACTACTTTTTCATGGTGGGGTACGGAGAGGATAAGTTCAGCTGTCAAAGCCTAAGCTGCTCTGTATCGCTTGCCAGAAGGCAGCAGAGTGGGCTGTTGCTGGTGTGGTTACTGTACTGTCTTTTAATGCTCAGTAGATGGGTACCAATGACGTTCTCTGGTGGATTTGATCACTAAAATCAACCACCTATCCGAACTGACTGGAGTCTGTTTGTGAGGAAGACCAATATCCCAGCACGTTCTCATTCCCAGGGCGTCAAATACCAACGCTTTGACGTGTGATACCATCGCACAAGAAACCCTTTAGTGCCGATATGCCGCGCTTTCCATTAACTACAATGTAAACCCATCCGCGGCTACAGAAAAAGCTCAGAGAAAGTGCCGTGGTGACGTCGTTTAAAGAGCCACAGAGGGGAGGGGAGGTGTTCATAACGTTAAGTCACATTTTCACTGTACAAACGTATTTAAGTCCAACCATGTTGTTTTTTTCCTAAACCTAACTATAGTGGTTTTGTTTCTTAATCCTAAGAAAGTGTTTTTGTTTAATTCACAACTTTAAACGCAATTTTACTGCGACCGAAAAGTGACGCCGAGGGGTCTGACAAAGCGTCAGTATGTGACGAGTTGGGATGAGAACGTGTTGAATATACAGTTACAGTGATGTATTCAAGTCCAGAGTGAGATTGTGTGGAATGCTGAGCTGAAATCAACAGACAACATTCTGATGTAGGTTGTTGTTGTTGTTGTTGTTGTTGTTGTTGTTGTTGTTGTTGTTGTTGTTGTTGTTGTTGTTGTTGTTGTTGTTGTTGTTGTTGTTGTTGTT
>CAKALG010040419.1:0-10334 GCA_916700815.1 Helicolenus hilgendorfi | reverse complement strand
TTGCTGCAGAAAGTCGACTGTAAGCCAGTTACTTAAATGCATGGGCACGCACTGACTGCTTCAGAGGAATAATTCAACATTTTGGCCTATGAACTTATACACTTTCCTGCCAAGAGTTAGATGAGAAGATCGATACCACTCATGGCAAACTGCAGCCCAACAGGCAACAACAGCTCTCGGTGTGTCAGTGTGCTGACTATGACTTGCCCCAAACTGCATGTGATTATCATAAAGTGGGCATGTCTGTAAAGGGGAGACTCGTGGGTACCCATAGAACCCATGTTCATTCACATATCTTGAGGTCAGAAGTCAAGGGACCCCTTTGAAAATGGCCATGACAGTTTTTCCTTGCCAAAATTTAGCGCTTTGGGGCGCTATTTAACCTCTTTCGCATGCCATAGTTGGTATCAATGGATTCTTTAGGTTTTCTAGTTTCATATGATATTAGTATCTTCACTCTAGCTTTAAAATTGAGCCTGCTACAACTTCTGGAAGATCAATTGCGCTAAAGAAATTAGTTTTGCTAATTTGCGTTAACGCGTTATCGTGTTAACTTTTTAAAGCCCTAATAAATAACTCATGTATTCTGACATCTTATTCACTACCATTCTTTTATTTTATCTTTGTTGTTTTCATTCTATCACTTCCTATAGGCAGCAACAGCAATGTAATAATGTACGTTTAAATCACTGTTGTGTTATGAATCAACAGGGTTACTGACAGAGATCCATTTATATGGAAATATGTCTGGGGTTCAATCCAAATGTCTTTGCCTTTATTTGAGAATATGTTTACATATATAGAAAATAACAGCAACTTGTGCCATAGCTCACCTGTCGGTACCCGACCATTATCATGCGGACAAGGACAACGTTGATGTTTGTTCCCAAAGATTCATCGTGGTAGATTTCATCAACCTGAAATGAAAGGAACGTTATCGGTCACTGATCTGATGGAGGAAAGAAACACAACGCATTTGATGAAGGTGACTGAGAACGCCTCACAATATTGAGCCTGCAGAACACGTACAGGCCGCCTCGGTTCATCTCTAGTTTCTGGATTTTATTCAGTTTATCAGTAAGTAAGTACTGAAAAGGTCTGAAGATAATAATTACAGATGCTCAAAGTGTGAAAATCAGAAACCTTTACTGGCATCAAAAGGTTTGAAAAAAAAAAATAGTGACGCTTGGATGTCAACTATCTGTCGAAGGACATCAAACTGCACACAGCGAGCTCATGTTTACCACAGCGGCTACTGTGTGATGCTTTATACACAGGGTAACAAACTTTGTAGTTGTTTGTGCCTTCACCAATAGCACAATACTATGTCAAAAGATTCACCTTTGGAAGTCTGTTTTATCTAAAATCTGCTGATGAAAGTAGCAAACATTTGTTTAAAACTGCTCCGATAGTGATCAGTACAAAACACACAAGCTGCTGCTTCCACAGATTTTATTACGGAGGTGCGGCGTCCCAGCAGCAGGCTGTCTAACCATGTGGGAGGTTTTTTTTTGCATCTTTTACAACAACCTTGGAATCATAATGAAATATGTTAAGACATCAGGCAACCATCCAATAAAACCAGTGCTGTTATGCAATGGCAAAGAAGCCTGACGCAGAAATGTGTCGACTGCCATTTGGCTTTATAATAATGCTGTGGTATGTGAATGCTTAACCCGGGACCGAACTAGGGATCCCATTCAAATCCCAAGTCCAATTTCCACTTGAGCGCGTTTTATTTTCTTCAAATAGTCGCTGCATGTCGGCACTTCTCCTGGGGCCCCGTAAAGTCAATCGACTGCTTTGCTTTGCGGTTGACAAATAAAGTTCAGAGGAAAACAAGGGGTGAATATTTCTTTTTCCATAAATCAGTAAGTCATTTAGTTGGGACATGTTGGTTATGGATTGTAATTAAGAAAACCGGGCGACTCTCGACTGGTAAACATGGAGTCGTTTAGGTTCACAAAGCACCCTCACATTTCTCCACTGAACTTGTTGCTGAGAGGAAACACATGTTTATAACTGGCATTTTAAGGCACGTGGGTCGACACTGCGTGTGACAGACTCGTAAATTCAACATGATATGTCATGTTGCAAGCTCAGAAAAGCTCAGAAATTTGAGCAATATCGGTGCAAAATGTATCATAATCTTCATCATATTTATCTTTTTATTGAGAATGAACACGCTCCTGCAACTTCCTACTATGTTAAAACTACTATCAAAGGGTCAGCGCACCAAAAACCCATCTCTGAAAGTTGAGCCACCAATGCAAAAATGGAAGGGAATCTGTGGTGCTCAAAGCATTAAAAAGTGGCATTTGAACAACTCAATGTCAATGTTTCTTTCAAGAAACTGGTTACTCTGGTTAAAACGTCACTGTCAGCATTTTAATAGGGACTATTTCTTTGGTGAAAGTGGTGGAATGAAATGAAAGTAAAGTCTATGGATCATTCAGGGTGACTGAAACATTTTTTCAGGAAATTTCAAGTTGTTGTTTTGTTGATGTTTTCCCATTACCGGTATTGAGGTGGTGGCAGAAATGTCAGCCACAGATTTCTCATAATAACCGGAACAAATAAAACTAAATCTATCTACCTGGGTAAATGCCACTATAGTTAAGTGAAGGACAATTGTTATTTTGAGCTGTGGGTGAATTCACCCTTTTAAAAAAAAACTCATCTTCTAAACACACCTGAACGCGCCTCCTTTGAGTCGCCATTCTCAGGATGATTGCACCATTTTTTTGGGCCTTTATTACAGCAGACATTTTGACATTTCATAGCAGGAAGGTTTAATAACTGAGAAAACTGTTTCCTATTGATGTTTAAAGTTAGTTGCTCCTAAAAAGCACAAGATAGATTTTTTTTATCACTATCAATAGATGACTCCACCCCGCCCCTGCAGCTCGAGACACCTCCGCAGAGGACTGCAATGTTTTAAAATGGCTTTGTTAAAAATGCAAAAAGCCCCAGTTCCCCTCAGTGACTTGTGTCTAATCTGTCCGTCTTTAATCTTAACTTTCTACTGTCAAAACTCTTTAAAGAGTTTTCTGAGGCATTACCCATGGGCCATCTAACACATTTAATGAGTCTCTCTTTTGGTTTAGTCCATGACCGGCATGAATCAAGCCTCTACTTAAGAAACCAACACGTTCCCTTGACTACAACCTATCTCCAAATTAACATAAAAAAAACTTTGTTGATCAGCTGTTAAAAAAGACTTGAAGGGAATCATTTCTATCCGGCTTTCATCAACAGTTGTTGCCACACTAACTTATATCACTGGGTGTAAGTGCAACCTTTGATCCCCTGATGATGACATTTTACAAGAGAGACTGGGGTACCGGGACTAGAACTACTTTAAATTGATTTTCTTCCGTTTTATTCAACAAAGTGTTTAAAGTGGCTGCTCGTAATCATGTTTCTCCCTCCCACAAGGATAAATACTTGGTTTAGTTTTTACTCAGTAGATGCTCCCCCTCTATCACTGCTCTTATGCTGATGATATCAAGTTGTCTGTTTCATTCAAACCTAAATGTTTTAACAGTAACCATGCAACCATGTCTGCTGCTATTAAAGAAGACCTATTATGTTTATTTTCAGGTGCATACTTGTATTTTGGGATTCTACTAGAACATGTTTACATGCCTTGATGTTCAAAAAATGCTTTATTTTTCTCATACCGGCTGGGCTGCAGGACCGCTTCTGTCTGAAACGCTCTGTTTGAGCTCCGCCCCCTCCAGAAAAGCCCAGTCTGCTCTGTTTGGTCAGTTGGCCCCACTCTGTTGTGATTGGTCAACTGAACCAAACTCTTCGTACTCTGCTCCAGCTCCGCTCAAACTAGCTTTGCTTGAGGGCTTGCCAAACTTGCCGCTAAGCAGGTATTATGCAAATGTGTTACTTGGTGACATCATCACGTTACAGAAGAAAAGGCGGGACTTCAAGCAAGGCGTTTCAGGCACTTCAGGAGCAGTGTTTCTGTGGGGGAGAGTAACTCCCTCTGGCGTGGACTTTGGGCTTTATAACTTTGCAGACCTTTAACATACACAAAAAAACAATATAACACACTATAGGAAAGGGGAAAAGCACAAAAAAATAACAGGTCCTCTTTAAAGACTGGATGGTTTCTAACTTCCTAAAGTTGAATACTGACAAAAGCTCTGAGAAATGGGTTCGGGAAATATGATTATTCGCTTTCTTCGAGTCAATAAATAAAGCTACAAACAAAGCTACAGACTGAATATGTTAGCTTAGCTTAAAACAAAGACCACCAACCAGCCCCTCTGAAGCCCCACTAGTTAACATGTTATATCTCATTTGTTTAAAGCGTTCAAAGCTAACCATCTACTGGCTCTAGCTTTACATTTAGTGTGCAGACATGAGAGATGTTGATCTCCTCATCTAACTCTCAGCAAGAAAGTCTATAAGAGTCTTCCAATCCTGGTTTCCAAAAATCTGAAAAATTGTCCAAACCAGGTTAATGTAGCGCAACACCGAAGTTGAGCAAATGAATATTACTAAGCACAGAAAACATCTTTCTCTCTAGAGTCCTGCCTGCGTTTCACTGCGCAGTTTGAATATGTATGATGTGTTTTGCATTACTTTTAAAACTCGGATCTTTCAACCCAAACTTTTGCACAAACAATATTTCAGATCTGGAGAGAAAACATAAAAAAATAATTTGCTCCAGGCTCAAAAGAAAAAGAACATAATGTTTTCACTGTAGTAGCCACAGCACCGTGAACAACTTCCCCTCAGTGTAGTACTAACAGAGTAAATGCCACATTTTAAAATAACTTTTTATAGTCTGACATTTGTCCAGTTTATTACTCCAAATGTATTATGTCATTTATATATTACTTTTTATTTCATTTCTGTTCTTTATAAAGAATTTATTATACTATTTAGCTGCGAACAGCAACAAAAAGAAATATTTTCAATGCTCTGCAATGCTGGTGAAAACTGAAACTGATTGTTAGTATCACCTTTCTGTTGATCGCCTCTCAGCCTGTCAATAACATTGATCTAACAAAGGTCACTGAACAAGTGAACAGTGTTGCTGGACACTTTGAAATTCACAAGAGCCCTGAGGTGAAGACCAATGTTTTCATGAATGCCACAGCAGAGACGCTAGACAGCTGGGATATTATTTCTGTCCATAAGCTTTAAAGGGGAACTACGCCCATTTTCAAAATTAATTTTCCAAGTCTAGGATAGTCCAAAACTATTAGTAAACATGGACAACTCTCTCCAAAATCCAAAAACTAGAGAGCTAAAACTCAAATTTGTGATGTCATAGGGTATAAAGTCTGGAGCTGCTCCATAGACGATGAATGAGAGAGATGTTACAGATGACACTGAGCACCCAGGGGAACGTACTGAGTATATGGGAACATTTTCTGTTTAACACTACAATAGACTAAAGCTTATTTGAGTATAAAAAAAAAAGTCTTACATTCATTGTCTATGGAGCAGCTCCAGACTTTATACCAGCGTAGCCAGAAAAAAAACTGTGGGTGTGCATCAGAAAAACTGGATGTACCACATGATCTAGGGGCGGACTGGGATTGAAATTCAGCCCGGGATTTTTCTTGGCAGTTTTAACACTAATACAGCCACCCCAGCTGCCACCTCAGTATATATATACAGAGGTTTAAAAAGCGCTGGACTGGCAGACAGCACAGAAGCACTAATCATTGCAGCACAAGAGCAGGCCCTAAGCACACGGGCCAGGATCCACCATAGTAGATCAGACCCAAGGTGCAGGCTGTGCAAAGATGCCCCTGAGACGGTCCAGCACATCGTGGCAGGGTGTAAGATGCAAGCTGGATCAGCATACATGGAGAGGCACAACCAAGTGGCTGGGATAGTGTACAGGAACATCTGTACCCAGTATTGACTAGAAGTACCCAAATCCCAATGGGACATACCACTAAAGGTGGTTGAGAACAACAGGGCTAAGGTCCTGTGGGACTTTAGATTCCAGACTGACAAGCAGCTGCTGGCCAACTAATCGGACATAGTGGTGGTTGACAAACAGCAGAAGAGGGTTAGTGGTGATAGATGTGGCGATACCAGCTGACAGCAACATCAGGAAGAAGGAACTTGAAAAGGTTGAGAAGTATCAAGGGTTGAAAGAACAGCTGGAACAAATGTGGAAGGTCAAAGCCAACGTGGTCCCCGTGGTAGTAGGAGCACTCGGGGTTGTGACCCCCAAACTGGGAGAGTGGCTCCAGCAGGTTCCAGGAACGACATCTGAAGCCTCAGTCCAGAAGAGAGCAGTCCTAGAAACAGCTAAGATACTGCACAGAACCCGCAAACTCGAAACTCGGTAGAGGACCCGAGCTTGAGGAAGACACAGATACCACCCCACGAGGGTGAGAGGAAGATTTTTTTTCATACTGTACACTGTATATATATGATGAAGTTGTGCTTGTTGGAAATTAACAAGAGCAAAACTCTGATGTCTGAGTGCAAGTGAAAGCAGCAAGAGATGATGCTGCCAGATGCAGCTAAGTTTTCTGGTTGTGTCTAGAAGGGAGCCCGCAAACTGCAAAATCTGATCAGAGATCTACAAAAACTTGCAAAAACGCTTGCGAGACACGCTGCCCAACGACCTGTCCTAACCTTAACTATTCAAGATCAATACCTAACCTTAACAATCCTGCGAGCTTTCTGAGCAGCGTCTCCTGGTCGCTAAATTACGAATCTAGTAGTAACTGCCTTCGTTGGTTGGATTGGTTAGGTTTAGGCATGAGGAGTGAGATTGGTTAGGGTACAAATATCACGGTAAGCCAATCAGAGGCAGAGTAGGGTGGGTCATGTTTTCGCTTTAGTAGGATTCTCAATATCGCCTCTCGGTCCTGGCCGCACGCAACAACTGCTCATGACTTTTTCCTGCTAAATATGTGAGCAGGGTTGCCAACTTCCATTAGTAAAAATACAGAATGGCTGCAGATGGATAGTGGCAGGTTGATTTGTTTAGTAATAGCAACTCGTTTTAGTAAAGCCACAACTAAAAATTCATTCTGCATCTGATTTTTTACACTATTGTTTTATGCTTGATGACATCACAAGTTTGAGACTCTGGTTTCTGACTTTGAGAAAGAGTAGCTCACACGTATTTTTTTTAATTTTCCTAAACCATGGGAATAACATATTGGAATTCTTCATTTAGGTGGTGTTCCCCTTTAATCCCTTCAGCTGCTCCTGGTGAAAGCATACGCAAAGAAATCCTACAAACATTAATTTCCTTCAAGGAAATGATAATCCTGACACAAGAGACAGCATATGAGCATAAATATCTGCAGAATTACAGGCTCAACCAGCCATTCGTAAAGCCAAGATTATGCATAAACAAACAAATAACGAGAAAGCACTCAGACTTCGCAAAGGTTGTCAAAGCAGCAGGTCAACTTTCTGCTTTTAGTTTTACTGATTTAAGAAGAGATCTAAAGTCAGTTTCAGGGTTATTTTTCTTATCCGTAAACAGTGATGTTGTCCTCATTGTGCACATGGAATAACAGAGTGCTACTCTTTGCTTAAACACCAACAAGTGTGTGACCACTAAGCTTTCTCTGGGTACAAATTATGACCGTGCAGAACAAAAGCTCTGTCACTCAAGAAAGGCTACCTTGGCTTAAGTCCAAATTTGCTCTGGGACGCGGGGTTACACCCAAGGTATTTAAGCAAATATGCCATTCACAGGAGCCCATTCAGGTCAATAAATGCTGTAAAGAACACTCAGGTGACCCCGAGTTCTCCCAGATTTGTTACGAGCTCAAATACCTCGACTGGTCTACAGTATACTGACCCATATACGTGTGTTTATGTTGGACCTGAAACAGAAAGGCTGTTGAAAAATGAGGACGGCATTAAAAAAAAAAAAAGTTCCATGATGACTTTTGTAAAAGTTGCATATATTTCCTGACTCAGGAGTCTATGCATTCAACCCTTTAAAAAAACAACTTTTGTGAGTCCTCCAACTCGTCGTATACGGGGATAATTAGAAAGCCAGGAGGAGCACACAGAGGGCTGGAATGGGACTGTTGTGGCTGCAAATGAGAGTAGCAGCTGTGGACTACAGGCGCTAGGTGTCCCTGGCTTGTGTACAGCATCACATCGACGTGGACAAAACCTGGTCAAACAACACAGCCATTGTGCGGCAGGCACCTCAGCAGTCACCTTGGCTTTCGCGCAGACAGGATGTTCAGTAATCAATCCCTCGGGGAGAGTTTCTCCAGGTGGTACTACACATTCTGCAGCCACGGAGCTGGGATTCAGAGGGATTTGAGTGGGCAGAGCTCTTTCAGACACAGCAAGCCTGTGGCTTACGGGTGGAACTAAAGAGTTTTGACCCCTCGCTTGTTTAAACTGCGCTTTTCTTTCAAGGAATTTGCATGTTTGTCTCGTCAAATTTGACTCTGGGGAATATATAGATATTACTGTTATAGCTCAGTCATCCACAAGGACTTCCTGAAGTCATCTTATCCAGCCGGTGATCTGAAATAAGTGCCTATCAGAGAGCACTAGACACCAAGGACTGATAATTACGGAGCGCTCTCGCAGCCACTTCACAGCCGAATCAGCCAAAGTCGTTAAAATCAGACATTCCTCTCTGCCGAAGACATTTGGGGATGGAATGTGTATTTAATATCCCAATTAAATAAACACATCATCCCATGTCCTGGCGCTGGTTTCCATGAGCTCCCAGTCAACTTTCTAATTGGTCTAGTGCGGCTAATCAGACCACCATGCAGGGTCCAAATGGTAACTGTTACAGAGTGAAACCAGCACCCTGTGAAAATCTGACTTGAGGGATTTGGGCCCATTAAGTAGATTATGGTGGTAGGAGCTGGTGGAACCCGTAATGAACGAGCTGAGAATTTTTTTTTTTTCACCTCTCATCGGTAATCCATAAACTAGAGAAAGTGGGAGTCTGGGGGGTGAAGTGTGGCGAGGTCTGATGTCAGAGAGGACAAGGAAGGAAAAATACCTCCACAGGGAGAAGATCAACAAACTCAGCAGCATTTTCATGTGAAGAAAGGATATTTATAGAGCCGCAACGATTAGTCTATTAGTCGAGCAATTATTTTGAGAACAGATTACGTTTTTTTTTTTTCAAGCAAAACTTACAAAACAAATCACTAATTCAATCGTCTCATTGTTTATTTGTGCCGCTTTTCTTTGTTTTATGTAACAGTGATCTAAATATCTTTGGAGTTTGAGGAGTTTGACTTTTTAAAACTGTGGTGTGTATTTTTCACTATTTATTGTCAGCTGAAAATACAATTTTATTACATTTTATAGACCAAATTAACCCTTTAAAAATGGACATACTAAGGGCGACCGCAGGAGATCATTGTTTGCATGATCCTGTTTAAAATGATGTAAAATAAAAACCATAATAGCTAGAGCATTCATTCTTTTTGCAGAAGAAAGCTAAAGCTTCTGTCTTTCACATCATCACATTGTGCTTGTCATGATGTCATTACATTATGTCACGTGCGGTACGAAATGCGGGGCCGATGGCACCGGAATATTGCCCCGTAATGGCCGCAGGAGATCGTTGTCTGCATGATCCTGTTTAAATCAATGTCAAATAAAAACCATAACAGCTAAAGCATTCATTCTTTTTGCAGTGGGAAGCTAAGGTTTCTGTCTTTCGCATAATCACACTGTACGCTCGTAATGACGTCATTATGTTATGTGTTGAACGTAACTAAACTATCAAAATGCCTTTGCACTCGATCTGCTCATAGAAAGGAGCATATCTCAAAACTAAGGAATGTGCACAGTTCAAATAACTTCATGATAATGATGATAAATAACTTCAACTTCATGATTCTACATTTATAAATCTTTTGGATCACTATTTTTTGTGTCTATTTTGTAACATTTTATGAAAAAACATGTCCGATGTTTGTATTTTTTACACTATTTCAATACAGTTATCAATTATTATCATTTATTGACTGACATAACCTTTCAGCTTAGGTTGTGTAGATTTTAGGGATGTGAAGCATTAGAAGATATTCCAAGAAATGTAGGCACTGGCGGACCATTTCTATTCAGTTCACAGGGACTAATCAATAAATCAGGAAAATAATCAGCTCATTAAACAAGAATAAAAGTAATGTTTTGTTGCAGGCCTTGATATTTCATGTTGGGAATCTGCATAAATGAGGAGTGGGTGAGCATTTTCAACCATCAGACTTACTATGTTCATGAGCGTGAGAACGTAATTCTGCACGTGCTCCTTGCCGTGGAAGCGAACCACCGAGTCGTCCACAGCCAGCAGCACCTCGATGTTGTAGTCGTCCTTCTTCGCGTGC
>CAKALG010040417.1:11051-23626 GCA_916700815.1 Helicolenus hilgendorfi | reverse complement strand
CTGCTGCTGCAGCTGCTGCTGTCAGCCCTTTCTTTCTACATAGAGTTTGCCTTTTAATGGCCATTTCATTATAAATATTATTTATATTTGTTTAAGACGGAGAAAGGTTAAGAAACGTGTGGTAATTTGTAATTAATAGTAATAATCCACAATTACAACTCTGTACTATATTCATTCATGGAGCTCTCCAAGTCACTGCATGTTCTACAACACTGTTTGGCACATATTTCAGAATAAAAGCCTTGTGTTAACAAATGAAGGAATTCTGTCCACAGAAAAAAAACTTGAGGGCTTTTATTTTTAAATGAAAGCAGGAAGTGTTGTTTTAAAAATAAGTCTTTACTTTTTTTTCATCTCCGTAACATATTCTACAGATAGACATTGAAACTGTAGTAATCTTGGTGGTATGATGTGAATATACAGTCAATAGATCACCTTCACTGTCCTTTGCTGCTATGAGATGGCGCAGCATGCGTCAAAAATAGGCGAGACCTCTATTCTCTAGAAGAGACTCAGCTGAGACGCGTATGTGACGGGCAGTGTGGCTGCTCTAACCTATTAACACGGACGCCAACATAAAAAACAACAGGTAACGCAGCCGCCACGCTCTCCTGACGTTCCTGGTGCGTCCGAGGCTTAAGTGACATGGAGAGATAGTCCAGGTTGAAAAATACCGAAGTTACCCTTTAATATTCAGTATTGAAAAATAATTTACAGCGTCTCACTCAGGGTGAGTGACGCACTCTTTATGCATCCCCCTCATTGATTGTGTTTTATATCCTGTAGACATCCTCCCTAAAAGCTTTGACCTTGTGACCCTCATTGATTGTTAATACAACACTTGAAGCAATGACCATAAACACAACTTGGTCCATTTATTGATGAAGATCCCGACTGAAAAAAAGAAAAAAAACCACAGCAAAATGCCCTTGGATCTTTTGACCCTATAATTTCCTACTCTGAGTCTCCTTCCATGTGAATCAATCCCATCGATGGTCCCTCTGATGCCCATGAAGGAATTGGGAGGGGGGGTGACATCAATACTGCTTCATTCCCGGGCGTTCAATATGTCAGCTGAACAAATACTTTTCGAAGAGATGATCCAGCCAGCACGTCTGCCTCTGTTTCTACATTGGGAGGCATGTTCCAGCATGCAGGATGTGTCAGGTCAGCAGGTTGCAGTATTTTTACCATCATGCTATATATTTTCCCCTTTAAGAATCTCATCTTCTAAAGCTCTGAAAACATCATTAGTGCAACTTAACCACTCTTGTTTTTAGCCAATTTTAAATGATGTAAAATTGTGTTTGAGAGTAATTAGTGGTCAATGTGATTTCTGGATCACATTAACACGGTTGCGGGGGCAGCTTTAGAAACTTTGTAAAATGAGTAAAAATGTGACTCACATTTCAAGCTTGGGTTTCTTGGCACCAATAAAGTGTAGACACAGGAATAAATTAATGCCTAATAGATAACTTTATATATATGGAGTATTCTAAATAGATAGCTGCTAATTGTAACTCTGAATAGCCAACAGCCATGAATAGATTATGAGACACTGCAGCGTCATTTCGTGGTAATTTCGTGTCTCTTTGTGGTCGTTTTGTGGTTCCCTGCACTGTAAGGATGAAACCTGCTTTTACATCTCTGTTAGTCCCTAAGGGGCAATACATTCCAGCTGCAGTTGGTAACTTTGAGCAAATATGATATGAGCGGTCTCGACTGCAGCTCGTGAAACTCGTGAACTCCGATCAAACGGTCAAACTAGGCAGCGCTGATCCAATATGAATCAATATTCTGTTACTGTAATGCCTATTTCTTTTCAGAAACATGTTTTAGCAAACTTTCTCAGTTCTCTAACTGTGTTTTATTATCTCTGCCTGGAGATGATGAGATTGGTCATATGTGTGCATCTCTGTGTCTGTCCACGGCTAATCTCGCATCCTGCTGCACAAACTGCACAATATTGTTTCGGTGCTCATTTACGGCTGCATAATCAAGGAGCTCTCGTGGTTGCAGTGACTCACACTTTCTCAAAACAACTAACTGATACTGCCATTGATTAACTGCTCCTCACTCACTACTCTTAACCGGCTGTTATTCCCAGCTTTCAGGTGTTAAACACCATTTATATGTGACATCTACTTTTGACCTGCTATCTCCCCCTAAAGACCTCCTGTACCTCTCTAAAACTGACACAAATGGGTCTATGAAAAAGAGGGTAGGAGTGGAAGAGGTTAACAGCAGATGTACTCAGGTTCTTTTTCACTAATTGCCTGCCTTTTATTCTTGTACCTCGTGGGTAGAAAGAAATGCTATTTTCAAGCCGGTTTCTTAAGGTCTGAGGAGAAAGCTTCAGTGGAATTCACCACATGATGTGGTGCTCTCTGCAACACTTTCATCTATATGCTGTTTGAGAGCATCGCCTTCCTTTTTCTCACTTTCATCACCACCTAAGACCTCTGTGTGCGAAATGAGATGGATATAGGCGGCCTGTATGAAATCTTTATGTAAAAAGCAATCGCCCGCTTTCAAATGCAAAGTTTTTCCTATTGCTTTTCACGACAGCATGCATCCAGAAGAATCTCTCTTCCAGATGCTGATAAAACACCTGAGATCCGGCTGGATTTTGGGATTGCAGTCGGGTTGAAATCACTCAATCTGTTATGAGCCGTCAGCTGGCATTGACTCGGGTGTTTAGTATTCCGCAGCGCCCTCCGGTTTGACTCTGCTTGTCGTCCAGGCTTCGTTACAGCCTCTCAGGGACCACAATGGCACTTTGAGGTTGACGTCTGCTCGGCGCTATCACAGCCAACATAAAGCAGAATCAGTCAGACCGCATCATTTAGTGTAACTGTTCTTGGCGCTCCCGGCAATTTATTTGCTTTCACTATTTTCGGAATGAGTTATTTTGCGGCTCTGTGAGTTTGAAAGCCAATTGTAAAGCTCTTGGTGTACACTGACTACGCAGCATATTGCTCTTTTCATGAAGCAAACTGATGAGGGGAATCCAGGTAGAAACCATTATTCCTGATGGATATCCCCTTACTGAAATTAAAATGATCACAGAGGAGGAGGGATGGAGAGGAGTTGGCTTTGTGGAGTATGCAAGAGCATCTGCAACTTTTGTAAATGGAGTGTGTATTCATTAGGGCCGGGACGATGCACCTAACTCTTGTTTCGTAACTAACACGGTACTTGGGTGCCGACTCAATGTGTATTGCGATTTTTTAAGTGTTGCGTTTCAATGTTATTGCAATTTTTGTTAACTTTAAACCATGGGAAAAAGTTAAATCATACACTTCTAGGGATTTTACTTTGGAAAATATCTAAATTAATACAGTAAAAATGTTTGATTTTCAGCATGTATGTAGTCAGAGATGTCCGGAAGTCAAATATATCAGTCAATGTCAGGAATTATTTATTATTATTTTTTCCAGCAACCCAAAACTGAAAGAATAAAGACGTTTCCCTCATAAATTAGTGGTATTTTCTTTTGAATGTATAAGGGACATGTAATGTTTTATACTTCTGCTGAATATAATCCATTCAATCTTATTTCCATATATGTATTTTGTATATACAGTTCCCTTTGTTAACATCTTATTTTGAAAACCGGACCTAGTCACACGTGTATACTTCCTCTAACTTCGCCAAGTCCGTCTCTAGCTCTCCCGTCAGCTCCGTTCTCTTTATACATCCATGGTCATCTCCATCGGGGCCGTTTGAATGCATTTAACATAAATGTCAGTATGTAGGTGCTCTACAGTTGTAGCGTCGGCCTGTTTTACAACGGAGATGAGCTTGACCGTACGTTACCGCAATACGATAACGTTTCCTGTCCGTGACAGAGTTAGCATGCAGCTTTAGCCGTGATGTCTAGCTCTGCTTCTCCTGCGATGTGTGAAACCCAAAGCGTTTCCATACTTTACTGGATGTGGAGTGTTTACTTTCTCATTTCGGCTCGCTGCGGTTTGTTTTGGTTGACGGATACGGAACGGATATGACGTCACGTTAATAAGACTACAACAATAAAAGCGGTAACTTCCTTCTAACTCCACATAGACTTAAACGAAGCAAATATATCGATTCTGGCATTAAAAACTTGATTTCAAAATTGTAAAAAAAAACACAATACATAAGTTAATCCATTTGTTTTCCCCACCCGTAGTATGTATGCTTTTCATAGGGACATAAATCTTCTGTGGCATCAGTGTGTGACAGTGCTGTTGGTGTAGCAGTGACCGTTGCCAACGAAAGCATGTCCTGAGGAGAGAGTGACTTTCAGAGACACGGCATGAAAGGATCCACAGGTGCATTAAAATTAGATTTCTGCGATCATGCGGGCTCCCTGCAGCACCACACTTAATGATATCTCCTGTCTGGAACAGGTGTTGCTGATCTTTGAGCACATTAAATGAGAAAAAAACAAGAGTTCAGTTTCGCAAAAATAAGCTGCTGACCTCATCGGCATTCAGCAGGCAGTATAAATTAAAGGAAAAAATGTAAATCATGAAAAACTCTCCCTTTTACTGTTATGACCTCATTTCTGTAATGGACTATAATTAAATGGAGAAAGTTAAGTGCAGTAGTAGACACAATTGTTTATTGTACAATGGTCCTGTTTAGTGAAGATAAAGGCCATGAAGGGATAATAGTCCAGGAAACTCCTCTTGGTATTAAATAGCTTCAATGTTTAATTTCAAAATATTCCCCCTTTTATAAAAGTTTCTAGTCAGCTAATCATGAAAAAAAGTGGAGCCCAAATTGCGAGTTACAAAACAGCAAATAAAGAATAGCCTGCAGCTTTGTGTTTCCCTAAGAGGCGGACCATTAGATGGAAAGCAGTGGGTATTGACTGTTGTGCCTGAAGCCAGATACAAAGGGGCTTTTTAAAAGCTCACTGATTTCTTTAGAAGAATCCCTAAAATGCAAACACATACTTGCTTGTGCTGCATATTTATTATCTTAAGAGTGCGAGATGAATACAAATAAACATCTACCCTTACAGCCATGTATCATTTAATTCAGCGGATCACCAGTTGAGGTATTGGCAAATGAGACTAATTCCAACAAGCAGTGCAAAGAAAGAGGCCCTAATACTAATCTAAAAGGAGTGTTATAAGCTGATGTTGCAACAAAGTTGGACCGGCATTAAAGTAATCTACTGATATGTGTGGCTGGAGAGAAATACACTTGTGGTAATAAATAAGGTCCAGGCAATAAGTATTAAATAGGAAGACTTAGTGCAGTCATGGGAATCATTTTGTCTTGCTATTTACTTTTATGCCTTCAGAAGTGCCTCCTCTAAGCTCCGCTTGCATCCATCTCTTCCAATTAGTCTAAAGTCCTGCCGAAATATGACTTTCCGCAGCCTCCCTCTCTGTTATGACGGTTGATGTCGGGATTTAGTTTAAGCACGGAGATTTTTAATGAGTTAGTTTGTCATTAAATTAGCAGTCTAAAATGCATTCGTCCGTGTTATTTGCCATTCGCTGCATGGCTGGGATTCTGGCAAGCTAGCGTCCATGCACAGGTCGATAGGGAAAGGTCACATGACAAGACTTTATGAATGGAGGGGTATTTTAATCACTAGTTCAAACTGTATACATTACTGTATAGATCATACGTTGCCTTTTGTGAAGCTCTTTTGTGATGATCCGTGTTAAATAGATTAGCATTATTATCTTGACCTTTATTTCGGTGTTTGAGTTCGATGAAATAATAATTAAATGTCAAAACTGATGATGATCATTGTGCTCGTAAAGACTTCTGATGAGATGCGATGCAATCAATTAATTCATTGCTCTCTTTTTTTCAGTTTATACCCCATGAATAGAGCAATTGGCCGATTTAAAGCCTCTGTTATAAGCAGGGTCTGAAATTAGGGGGAGGATAAAATAATCAGTTTCCGACTGTTACGTATGCAAAAAGCACGCTGTATCATGTTTCAGTTTGTTTGGGATCGAAGCCATGGTGGCGGAGAGAAAAAAAGCTAAGGGGACGCACCAGCGGCTCAGGAATGAGTTTTGAAGTTGGTTTGGGGGGGGGCAGCTTTGGATGATGTAATACAGTGTTTCCCACAGGATTCTGAGACACTGTGGTGTGGTGCTCCCCCGGAAAAAAACATTTCGAACAAATTAAAAGTTAAATGCATCAATTTGGAGCACTTTAATTACGAGGCTTGATCTATGAAGAACTAGAATGGCACTCGGAGAGCGCAGACCTCCGCCCCCCCTCTCCGTGCAGCTTGCGCCATCATCCACGTGTATTTTTATTTATGTTGAGATCAGCTGTACGTAGCGGAGCATCGTAAAACACTTCATTCAAACTGGACAGAAACAAGATAAAACTCACCTAAACCGTTGTCGTCACTCTTTCCAACAATCACCAAGTGTGCTTTGGTCGAACTCAGCTGTAATGTCACCGAGTTTAATGTGAAAAAAACGCTGATTCTACAGTTGTTACCCTCCATCCCCCGCTCTCTCTCTCTGAAAGAAAGAGATCATGCATCATCAGTTACACTTTGCATGTGTTATACCCAGAGGTCTTAATGTTCTGGCTAATCAGAATCCTTAAAAAAAAAAAGCGGCCCGGGCGAGTGTTGCTGTAAATCTCATTGATGGGCCTTTCCAAGCAGACCTCAGTCGAGGCGAGGGGCCAGCCCACCAGTTGAGAAGTGTAAAAATAGTTTTGGTTCATTATGAAACTGTAGCGGGCTCCAGTCTTGACATGCATGCGCTGGACAGGAATTGATGATTTGTTTTACTGTGTTGTAACATAGGGGCATTTGCGTGGATACAGTGATTCGAGACAAAAAGAAAGTAGGACAGGGCCGTAAAGAAGGTCCAATGGCACCCTTGGCCACCTACTTCCGGCGCCCATGGGACGCACCCTATTTTTCCGCCAATAAAGCTACATTGTGAACAACAAATCTTTGTTGAAATCAACAGGAAGAGAGTCAGTAACGTTAACTGTTAGAAGACGTCTAAATAACGGAGCTACTAACGTTAACTGTGGTGCCATTGAGTTACATTATGGTGCGTTCAAGCTCTGTATGTAGAGTCAGCCTTTAAAAATCTAACATGTAATATGTGTGTTATCATAGAATGTAAATGTAAACCCTTGACCTGATATGTATCCTTGTTAAAGTGTCCTTCCAAATTCTGTAAAAATGTCCCAGTGTTTTTAATTGTTCAGTTATATTGTAAAGAATATAGTTTATATAGATAGATACGTTATAGAGCTGCCCTAGGAGAACAATTCAGATTATGTATACATTTCCTCAGACAGCAGCAGTCTGTCATAAAACAGCAGTCTGTCAGACATCCAGGCAGTAAATGCATCTGGGAAAATGGCCTCCAAAAACAACAAATAGAAAGAGGAACCATGAGTCATCGGAGCTATGGACCATTTCAAAGAAGATACGTCGCTGCGAGTGAGAGATGTTATTAACACAGACATTACACTGCTGCCATGACTGAAGAAAACAGTAAATGATTCAGCTGCTTCAAAGGAAGAGATGCTGAGTTTAACAGTGTGTGTGTGTGTTGTGGCTATGTTGTCGTCTGGAGAGGTCCAGACAGGTGAAAATGTGCAGTTCGGTCTCAAAGATGGAGCGACGCTGGAGTGTAATCTGTGCCGTCTCACAGCCCGCAGCTGCTCCTAAGAATTGGATGCTGATAGTGTCAATATTAGCCACGTTTTTATAATGATGCCTGAAATATCTTTAACGCGATATCTCATCAGCTTTCATAATGATTACACATTTTTCAGATAATATATCTCATTACGACTTGGAGGCTAGAGCAGTATTTTCAGGCAGTAGGAGGTATTAACACCTCAGCCCAGTGTGGACGGGGGGACTGTTATTTCACTTCAGGAGCCGAGGAAATGTAATTTTCTCCAGCATAATTTCTTGTAGAAGTTCAAGCCTGTAGGGCCGGAAATCATGCTGTTGTTGCACTGATTTACTTTTTTTTCCCTCTTCTTTTCAAACTTTGTTGCACGGCACATAAAAAGCGAGAAAATTAGAGAATGCAGTGTGGACCCAATGCACCCGACAGAGGTGCCAAAAGTAAAAGTCAAACATTTTAAGCTTCAAAAGACAACATTTCCCACACCACAAAAAGGTGATTATCAGGTGGCGAACTGCTGCAGCAGCTGTCAGGACCTATTTTGGATTATCAAGTCTCTTTCCACACCAAATTTGTATATAATATTAGTGAACCAATAATGTTCCAGCTCGGGGTTTAACAAAGCCATGTCAAACTTTACTGCTAAACATATTTTTAGTTTATTGGATGCATTACAACATTTTAATATTCGACCAGTTAAAGTGGTAGTAGGCAGTATATATCTTTGATATATATTATATATATTCATTGGGCAAAAATTCCATAATAACCTTTCAGCATTTTGTAATTTCATGGCTCTGTTTTCAGGCTTTAGAAAATCTAGCCCGTGACGGGAGACTTTGACCAATCACAGGTCATTTCATTGAGAGAGAGCGTTCCTATTGGCTGTGCTCTGGTCATGTGCATCCTTCACCAGATTTCACAATGGCGGCGGCGTCACAAACTTTCTCATTTTACAGCTAAACCGTGCACTACAAGATGATTCTGAAAACATTTGAGGAGAGAAATAGGCATTAACGTAACATAATATTGATTCATATTTGATCAGCGCTGCCTCGTTTGACCGTTTGGTCGGAGTTCGCGAGTGATTGACAGCCGGCTCTCATAGACAGCAGATGGACAGCAGACCTCAGATCAGCTCTGACTGCTTGTTTTCCTCCGGTCTGTGAAATCTTGCAGATGCCGTTAGGATCACCAGAGGACACAGAGGAACATGATTTTTCTTCAGGTTACCTGTTTCATGTACTACTGTCACGATATATCTGATATATCAATCTCGCCTACTTCAGCTTTAACACCAAAAAAACAGCAGTAATGGAGCTAGAAACCAGCCCAAACACGGCTGGAACCAGTAATTTAGAAAAACTTTTATACAACAAGTCCAAGCTAACTCTCTACAGTAGTCTACTTTGATAAAATACAATATTTCACATTTACTTGATTCATCTAATCATCCAGTTACGTTTTCTGAAAAGGCAGGCAGCTGTTTTAGGGGGAAAAGCTCTGATAAAAAGTTTGCTACCTGCTCAGCACCAAACTGCAGACAGACAACGTTAGCAACTAGCTAACATCGTGGAGCATAGAGTGGTGCAGAAAAGAGTCCTAAAACCTGGAAATTAGTTGGTATTTCAGCACTTCTGGTTCCCTCGTCTGGAAGTCAACGAGTTTTTGGTCTGTGGTCTGTAGTATTGTATAATATATACAATAGTATACTATTGTTGTAGTCAGAATAACGTGACGTCATATCCGTTCCGTATCCGTCAACCAAAACAAACAGACAACAGCGAACCAAAACGAAAAAGTACAAAACGTTGAAGGGTCTACGTAAAAAAAAAAAACAGTTTCTAATTAAGAGCATGGTAAAAGTTTGGTCATGTAATTCTTCTCAAACCTCGATTCACAGAAGAGCCCTCTTCCCTGGGTGGTTGAAGTTGAAGGTACTGTACTTCACAATGTTTTATTTAAATGGAAACTGTTGCCCGTTAGATCTCCTGCACATAATCCTGTCATGGCTGGGGAGCTTTCCTCTCACTTTTAAAGCACGGAGCACATTATTTGCATTTTAAGATAGTGCTCTTAGGAACATTTTAGAATTCAGGCTGTGAACAAAGTGTGTGTGTGTGTGTGTGTGTGTGTGTGTGTTTGTGTGTGTTAAAGGTTAACTTTGGTATTTTTCAACCCAATTTTCTTATGTTTTGTGACTAATGGGGGCAACAATTTTTTTAATTGGTACAGTATTGAGGGAGAACGCTGCAGACGGCAGTTGCTAAACGGGCTGTGTACCACAAGACACCAGTGTTGTCAGAGTTTGTTGTGTTGGAGTACAGAAAACGAGCTTAGTGTTCGCTTAAAGATTTTCAATATTAAGATGATTTTGACAATGTTGATGCAAGATTTCACCACAAGACTTCTCCTTGAGCAGGACACACAATAACAGACAGACCTATTCCAGCGAAAGGTAAGAAAAATGTTTTATTTCTCTGTAGGGTCCTTTCCATAATGTTGTCAGACACTTTTAAAGGTCCATATTGTAAAAAGTAAGATTTTCATGTCTTTTATCTTATAAAGCAGGTTTAAGTGCTATATAAATACTGTGAAAGTATCGAAGCGCTCAATATACAGAGAAATACACACAGTCCGTATTCCGGAATTGTGCGTTTGAAACAAGCTGTTAGGATTCCTGTCCTTTTGTGATGTCACAAATATACAATATTTAGACCATTACACGGTTTTAAGCATAAACATTCTAAATGTGTCCAAGGTTATTCCTGTTGCAGTGTATGTGAATGACATCAGCTGACAGGAAGTTAACATGAACCCAAACTGTTGCCTAGCAACGCAATTCTGTTGCAATTCCGTTGAAATGCACTAAAACGGAGCATTTCAGGCAGAGCGTGAATACAGGTATATTCAAACAGACAGTATGAGGAAAATAAAGGTTTTTTTGAACATTACAGCATGTAAACGTGTTCTAGTAGAAACACGAAATACAAATATGAACCTGAAAATTAGCACGATATGGGACCTTTAATAAAAATCTGAGCCTGTCAGTGGCAAAAACAAGCACTTTTACTAAGGCTGTCAATGTTAACGTGATAATAGTGCGCTGATGCAAATTTGTTTAAACGTTGCTTTAATCCTTTAACACAAAGTTTTAAAGCTATACTAAAACCTAAGGAATCCATCGGTACTAACCATGTCATACTAGCTTGTTGTGAAGGAGGATAGTTTGCCAGTTTGCCATGTTGTGATTTGAGTATATTTTTTTGTGCTAAATGCAGTTTCCTGCGTGTTCCAGATGTAAAGAATAAGATATAATTTGCAGTGAAGTCCAATCATGGCCAGAGTGAAAATCAGTGAATAAAAATCAGAGGTCAGTTTCTGATCCTTGGGAGTTCCTCGTGTGACGCCCAAGCTCCTTTCCAACGCATTCGTTCCCTGTTTTGTGCTTCAAGAGGTCTACACAATATGTGTAATGAGTGGACATCGTAGGGGAGCTCCAGATTTTTCAAACCGTTCATTTGCTCTGGCAGGATGTAGATTGGGCTGTGCTGTAGTCCTACTAGTCCAAAATCACCTCCACCGTCATTTTAAGACTTCTAATCAGTGAGGGCAGACCGGTGTTACCGTGGAGCACGTCCAGGAACGGAGAGTTCAACGTCTCATGTCTCAAGGAAAAGAAAAATATGCACCACTTGGACAAACCACATGTTTTATACCTACAGTAATTGCAGCTAGAACTGCAATTTTAAGTCTTTATTCTGTCTTTGTCCGTGCTCTGCATGCGTTTTTCTCCCATGGAGATTTAAAAAGCAGCCACTTTGTTCGAAATCTGGGCTGCCTTTATAGAAACCCGACCATATCTGCAAAGATAAGACCTATTGCAAAAGAACTGCATTTAATGTATCACTGAAACTGTATTTGAGAGAGTGAAAAGTGGAGTTACAGTATATAGACAGATGATATTAGCACAGTCATTAAAAGCATAACTCATATAAAATTAGGGCTGTGGTGGTGAAGGAATTGCGGTATTATTATTATTGAGAATAATTAATAATCATACTTTCCAACACTCCCGATTTCCCCAGGAGACTCTTATTTTTCATCGCTCTCTCTCGGTTTCCTCCGAGGGTTACAATTCTCCCATATTTATCGCAAACTTTTCATTCCTTTTCGTTATCTTAACCTGTTTCTGTAACTGCACAGTGCATATAATCCCTACTGTTTCCAACCGGAAGACAGTAGAGCAACACCAACTGTCGTTTCCCGGCGTGAGACAGCGGTCCGTGCTCGAGACACAGCGCAGTTTGAGCTCATGTTTAAGCTGCGCTCGCCACAACGTGTCTGACAGGAACTTCAGTGAGAGAGAGAGAGAGAAGGAGAGAGAAATGGAGAGAACTAAGAGAAAGAAATAATCAAACAAACAGGAGCAGAAATAAATAAAAACAGATGAATATTAGTTTATGTTAGAGATTCAAACGCCGAGTTCACACCAGAGGGGAGGATTATTCAGTTTTATTTCCTAGGAGTTTCAGGTAAAAATCTAAAGTTTAACATAAAAACGCTGTTTCAGTGTTCTTATTATTTTGTTATTTTCACCCTTTTAAAGTCACCAGAATGCAGGAAACAAAGTCCCTGAAACTCTCTGGGGAGGGACCACCAGACCAACCCTATTTGGGTTAGAAATAGAATTTTTTTTAAGGTCTCAAAGTTGGCAAGTATGCTAATAATAATTCATGTTGAATATGAATAATGTTGTGGGATTATTCCTTATTTCATGGGCTATTTCAAAACTTGGGGTCCTTCTGTGTGGAGTTTGTATGTTCTCCCCGTGTCAGAGTGGGTTTTCTCCGGGTGCTCAGGTTTCTCCCCGCAGTCCAAAGACATGCAGGTTAGGTTCATTGTTGACTCTAAATGTCCCGTAGGTGTGAATGGTTG
>CAKALG010040411.1:9405-19877 GCA_916700815.1 Helicolenus hilgendorfi | reverse complement strand
GATATGGTCGAAACGACACTCGAACGACGCTTCGATGTAGAAGGTCTGATCGAACAGCAGCTCTATTCTCTGGCGGGGCAGGGCTGAGGGAAACAGAGCGCTGTGTCACGTTCAGGGATATAAAGCTTGCAGGGAATGGACAGAGCTGTGAAAAAAATACATATTTGCTCCTTTCAAATATTTACCCAAGAATTACTGTGGGTCTGGCTGATTTGTGGGCTCCAGTAGCAATTACTGTATAGGGAAACTGATGCACAAAATGACAACAAAGTATGCTGCATTCTTTGGTGTGCAAGATAATGAGGAATGCACTGTGAAAAAGATATTGCCTGCGAGCTTGTTTGTACTTTAACGAGCATAGAGGGGAAACTTTAGCATTGGTCAGTACACTTTAAAGGAGAAAGCCTTAAATAATAATAATCCAAACACCATGTGTGACCAATTTACGATGAGCAATGTTGGCGTCATTGTTGAAGGAAGGAGGCAATGATAACAACAGATCATTACAAGTGTTATTTTGTTCCTCGGACTCCCTTTAATGTCCATCAGAGGAATCTGACATAATTTTATATCACAATCTACAACATTCACAGCAACTTGAAGAGGAGCTCAACTTTTTTTTCAGGCTCAGGCACATTGTTGTTGGTTACCTTCCAGTACGTACAGGCACTCCTTGTTGGCGGGGTATGTTTTCGGGTAGTTTGGGGAGCTGAAGGTGCCACCTTCTTCGTTTCGTGCCCAGTTTCCACACTGGTTAGATTGCTGCGGCCGTTGAGAAGGTCTAACCACTTTTGATCCTGCACCTCCATCTGTATGTGTGACAGCCAAGAGACATTTAATGATGGAACAATTATTTGTGCAGATAAAGGTACGGTGCGTATGATCTGGCGGCATCTAGTGGTGTGGTTGCAAATTGTAACCAACTGAGGACCCCTGCGCTCACTCCTCCCTTTCCAAGAGTGCGGTAATATGAACCGCCAAGTGCAAAACCACAGAAATGCTGTTCGCCTCGGAGCAACAGAAGTCAGACAGCGGCTGGCGGTACCACGGTTTTGGACTCTGTGGCTCACGTTACCACAGTTTCACAAGTGTGTCGGAGAACTACGTTTGCCTTCAGGTAATGTAATAACGTGAAAATCTCTCGCTAGAGCCAGTGTTTGGTTTGTCAGTTCTGGGCTACTGTACAAACATGGAAGAGGACCCGCTCCCTATGTAGATATGAAGGACTTATTCTAAATTAACGAAAACACAATTCTTAGTTTCATATGATTATACACTGATGAAAACATAGTTATGAATATTATTTTCCATTTCTGCTGATAGATGCCCCGAAAATGTTACACACTGTTCCTTTAATGATATAATGTGAAGACAATTGACACCTGGGAGGCAATTGTATAGCTAATTGAACAAAAAAAATCAATCACTGATCTTTAATGAAATTACAATATGTGTCTTGATTTAATGTAGTCCCTCTATTAAAAGGAGGGCAGTGAATGCATCAATCTTACCTTTAGTCTTTTGTGCCAGAGCCAATCCCTCCTCAATGAACAGGAGAAATATCCACACTGTAAAAGAAGCCAACAGTGAGGGAGGAAGAGTACAATCAAGGGAAAAAAGGAAATAGAGAGAGCTTAGCAGGATTTGTGTGTCTGTGCTTGTTGTCTCGGTGCACTCAGCTGAATCCTTGAATGTATATAACAGGTCAGGCGAGTTGAGTTCAAAAGCTCGACAGGGCGAGAATAAGGACGTGCTTCTTCCACCATCTGCTTGCTTAACACTTCCTCCTATTTTTACATCCTCCTTTTGCTTTTTTCTCCTAAGGGTTATATGTAACACAGTGGACGGGAGCAGGAACTGTTGACAATCTGCTGATACTGCACCTTTAATAGTAAAAAAGTCTGTCTTGAAGTCATATTTTGTGCCATATTTGTGACTATTACATAAAATATGACCTAAATAGAGCATCTAACCCAAGGGCACCAAGCCACCAAAATGTTGCTTTGAGTTTTCACCAAAGTGGCGTGTAGACATGTTGCTGTTCTTTCACAAACTGCAAGGAACAAAAACAGCAGCTATCATACAGGCTGTGAACACAACATGTCTGTTTGTGAAGAGTTTGTAAACTGGGAAAGAACCAGTTTGAAACATTAAAACATTTTCCCCAAACATTACTAATATCTGTGATGTAGTGTCTGGCACCACATCAGTTGCTGAGGATTTTTTGGTTTCTGCTTGAGTCAATAAAAAAATGGATAAAGAATCTGAAACCAGAAACCTCAAGAAAACATCAAACAATCTACAGTAGCAGCATATTGTTCTTTCAATTAGCTGATGGAAAATGTAACTATACACTGTCAGTCTCCACAATGTCTCCAGCTGACACTTCAATGGCTGAATCTCTTCCACTGAACCACTTCCACAGAGACCAAACAGAGGAACTGAGACAGCAGCTGCCCAAATCCTCCTGTCCAGGCACAGAGCCACCACATGCTGCTGATGCAAGAAGGAAAACAGATTTACCCCCCCTTTTTGACATTTTATTATTTCTTTCTTGCAAAATTTGTACTTTTATACCAATAAAGCAGCATAGAGGGCAAGAAGTGGGGAGCTGTCACTTCAGCACCATTAACACACCACACAACATTTCAACACATTTTATTTATGTCTTTTAAAAATTCTCCAGTATGTGAAAAAAAATCCCACATGTACTGATTTTTTTAATTTTTTTATTTCATACAGCCTCATTCTGATGTAACTGCACTTGAAAAATACCACAAATCTGTGTACACGAACGTGTTAAGAGTCTGCCAAGAAAACGACATCTCGACGAAAAGATTAGAAAAGATTAGAAACTCCCTCTGCCTCTTGCATCTCCCTCACATTGACACAAAAAAAGCATCAAAAACGCCCTGAATAAATCATGCAAATATGGATTTATCCCACTCACCTACATGCATCCTCTCAGCTGAAGTCCTTTTCCTGATGATGGGGTTTTGATTTCACACTTAGTCAACTGTGCATCCTTTACATGCCTCCATGGACGGTGCGCAATAACGCATGATAGAACAGAATCCAACTTTCACCTTTTCATCCTAATCCCATTGCTCAGGATGAGAGAAGCTTCTGGGGCAAAAAAAAAAAAACAGCTGATGAACTTCTGACTCATCATCAGTTTTCCCCTTATAGAAATAAAAAAAAAAAAAAAAAAGTCAGACGAGGTCAGTTTTGCAGCGCAAGGACGCAGTTTCCTGCAGAGCTCCAGTCAGTATCAGCCTGAGACTTCTTGTCCTCTCCAACACACACAGATGATCTGTCTGTCTGCGGCTGCTCGAGGTTTAAGATTGGGCTCAGTTGGCGCGAGAAAGGGGGAAGAGCTGACTGCGCATGTGCATCTTCATACATGAGGAATAAGTGATATGATAATCCTCTCATAGTCTGTTTGGCATAACCTAATGGTGAATTACATTAGGAATTCCCATATTTAATAATATTTAATAAGCTGATACTGGCACACACACACAGTCACACAGACACACACACACACACACACACACACACACACACGCATATACACACGCACACACACTCATCCTCGCACACACACACACACACACACACACACACGCACCTGTGCCAAAAAAGGCTCACCAGGCATAAATCAGTCACACATTGCCTTCCTGTGCATTTCTATGCAGAGCAGAGAGCAGGGCACATTCCTCTGTTGTCTCGAAGGACACACAGCGCCCAAAGCCTAAAAAAGCTGGCTGGAGCTGCAGAAAGATGCAAATGGAAGCCAGGAGTTGGTGTGGGATGGAGATGTCCCTTTGATGTGTTGCCTTTTAACAACTGAACCTGTCACCGCGCAGGTCCACTGGCAGATTTGTGCCTCTTTAGCTGATTGTAACGGCTTTAAATCAGCGACTTTCTCTCACAGATACGGACAATGTCAGGGTGCTCCTGGCAGCTAAAGACACTCTCACTTTGACAAATGTCCGGGAGCAATAGAGGGATATATTGTGATTTCCTCCCATCCTTGCCTTTCACACTCACACTCGGATGGTCATCCATACCAAACAGTTTTTGTAGTTTTTCTAAATAAACTGGCATTTATCAAGTAAGAAGTATGGACCTAAGTATGACTTTAAAATGTTGTTATTAATATCATATCATATCGATTCTTTGGATAGCAATGCGATATTTGCTGATATCACAAAGTCTGCCAGGATACGATATCATATTCCCATTTAACACAATCGGTTACATTTATATCAGCTCACAAAAAGCAACTAAAATATGATTTGACAATTTTATTGCTTGAATGGAACTTAAAGCTTCAGTAGGCATTATATTTTTGGCATCATTGGGCAAAAAGTCCATGATAACCTTTCAGCATATTGTAATTCAAGTGTTCTGAGAGAAAACTAGACTTCTGCACCTCTTCATGGCTCTGTTTTCAGGCTTTGAAAAATCAAGCCTGTGACAGGAGACTTTGACCAATCACAGTTAATTTCATTGAGAGAGCGTTCCTATTGGCTGTGCTCCGAATTTGGCGTTCCGTCACCAGATTTTACAATGGCGGCAGGGTCACAAACTTTCTCATTTTACAGCTAAACCGTGCACTAAGAGATGATTCTGAAAACATTTGAGGAGAGAAATAGGCATTAACGTAACATAATATAAATTCATATTTGATCAGCGCTGCCTAGTTTGACCGTTTGGTTGGAGTTCGCGAGGGATTAACAGCCGTCTCTCATAGACGGCAGCTGGACAGCAGATATCAGATCAGTTCTTACTGCTTGTCCAAAAAAACACCAGAGGACACCGAGGCACATGATTTTTTTCAGGTTACCTGTTTCATGTACTACTGTCACGATATAGCGACCGTTTTATAAAAATACCTTTTTTTAATCGTATTTGCTCCAATCTCGCCGACTGATGCTTTAAATGGTGATACAGACGTGCTATGGGAATTTCAAAATAAAGACTTTTTAAAAGATGACAATGTGTATCAATGTGTTCACTTTGCATCGATGATATTGGATCGTTGATAATTAAAGCGGTATATTGATCAAGATCGATGTATCGTTATACCCATAAGCCTTTCTAGTTTGGCTGTTATGGAACTGATACAGTGCCATTTACCAGCAGAACAATACAGATCCTTTACTTGTTTAAATTGTACTTACTGTAAAGTGGGACTATGTCAATTTTGTTGAACAGAAAGAATGGAAAACAGGATGATGGTAAATGCTAAAACATTGTGGAGCACAAGTAGCCTATAAAAGTAAAGGGTGGAGCTATATTTAATTACAATATATACCACTGGGTAGTTTAATTCATCGTGTGTCATGAGCCGATCATATGTACAATCTTAGTCTGCAAAGTCAGATTAATGTATTTGAGTAAAAAGTATTTCCTCTGAAATGTAGTAAAGTGTAAAGTTAAGTATACACAAGTACGACTACCTAAAAATCAAAGCACAGTAATTCAGGAAATGTTCTTAGTTACATTAAACCACTGCTCACCAGCTACTCACACAAGCAGTATAGATGGTGAGACTATAACTTCCTTTCAATGTGTGTAATTTATGTTGAAAAAGTCTAACCTATTATTTCTGATCATAATGATCTTATTTCCTTTCCTGCTCCTTTGAGCTTCTTTTTCTAACGTAAAACTTGCAGAACAAACACAAGTCAGACAGAAGAACAACAGGAGCCACCAAACTTCACAAACAACCAGCAAAGCACAAATTAACACATCCTATATCAGAAAGCCCAGGGGCCACATTTTCAAAGTCTCCGCAGCCATCATTATTCAGTATCGTGGGACCAGTTTTTCTTCTGCGGTAACAACCTCAGGGTGAATTAATTTGGCAGGAGATGAACACGCTCACCCACACAGTATACGCACCATCATAAAGTTGCATCATCTGGGCCTGTGCTTAAAGACGACACTATTCCCTTGTGATTGGGTGATAAAGTGAAAGCCTTGTCTCGGAGATGCATGAATCATTTATTTTCTGTGACATCTGAGCTGCGGCGAGAAAATGAAAAGCCTCTATGAACGCCAGCTGTTACAAGATGACCAGACGCCACTAGCTGTCGACTCTCGCTTAGTTACTCTCCGTCCGTCTGTCTGTCACTCATCCAGACTCTCGTAAACACTGATACACCTTTGTTTACTGCACATCAAAAAGGTGCTAAAAATCTGCATCTGTTGCCGTGGCAACGGCGACGGTGTCTTGCTTGCTCCTTCTGAGGCAAATCAGGGACCTAGAAAGCAGAGGTTTTAGGGGGGGGTTTGACAGAAACGGGGATCAAGGTGGAACAAAAGACAAAATCTGTCTACCTGTGCTGCTGCTGCTACTGAAGGGAAAGATTTGTGTTACAGCAACCTGAAATCTTGATACACTGTGTTATCTTTGAATCCCCGATGAGTAGCTGTAATGTTGGGAAAGCTTTTGTAATACTGAGGTCTCCTTCAGTTTAGTTAATTTGAGAGAAGGGACGGTGCAAATTAATAAATATACCTGGTAGAATTAGACAAAAGGCTGTTTTTCATCTGTAGTCTCAGAGGTGTCCTTGAAATCTTTCATTTGCTTCCACCATGTGCATCACTGCAACACTAATTCTCCTGAATATAGTGCTCTGTTAAACAAGTCTTCAGTGTGCTGCATGTGTGTGGGCTCGCTCTGTAAGAACTATTCAACAAGCTGATGAAAAAGAGTGCTCTGTGATATTTACTGAAATGTTCCCAAAGAAACTATAATTGGCCTAATTCTGTATAAACTGAATGAACGAGTTGGCTGCCGTCTTGTACTTACTGAAATGCGACTGAAGCTTTGTAGGAAGCTATCATGATTTCTTTCGGCGAAACATTTAATCTCATCAACAAATTGACCTTGCAGTGAGATTTTTTTGGCAACGTTCACGTCTGAATTCATTTCGGTTTAAGCAAAAAACAACCACTAGAAAATGTTCAAAAAGGCATCAAGTATTTCTTCTATTTGCAGCCGATTAGACTGTTATCAGGCTATTAAATAGGTGTTATCTTTCTTTATAAACCCCGTAGATGTGGGCCAATAGGGGCCTACTACACCCACTAGTAGATTTTATCATCTATTCA
This sequence comes from Helicolenus hilgendorfi, assembly GCA_916700815.1. NCBI lineage: Eukaryota > Metazoa > Chordata > Actinopteri > Perciformes > Sebastidae > Helicolenus > Helicolenus hilgendorfi. The sequence goes on along the minus strand of CAKALG010040411.1, from coordinate 12,749 downwards.
CATGGTAGATCACCGAAAGAAGGTACAAAAGAACACGACAGCGACCTCTAGCGACCGTAGTAATTACGACAGGAGCAGAAGCGGAAGTTAGGTAGTATAGACAGGCTGAAACTACATAAGGGGTGGACACAAAGCTCAGGGCTTTTAGCCAGGAGACTGGAGTTTACATCCCGTGTGAAACCAACAATGTATAGTTGTCTTTGTGTTATTTTAACCCAAAACACAATGTTTTTACTTAAACTTAACTAAATGGTTGTTTTTTTTCCTAAACCTAAAGAAGTATAGTTTTTGTTGCCTAAACCTATAGAAGTTATAGTTTTATTACCTAAACCTAAAGAAGTTGTAGTTTTTGTTGCTTAAACCTATAGAAGTTATAGTTTTATTGCCTAAACCTAAAGAAGTTGAGTTTTTGTTTTGCATAAACCTAAAGAAGATATAGTTTGTTTTAATTCACTTCAATTTTACAACGTGGTAGGTGTAGTAGGCCCCTATTGACCCACATCTATGGTGCTTATAGTGACTGATAACGCCTATTTAATGGCCTGATAACAGTTGAATCGGGTGCTATTTGAATCATGAAAATTTGCATGCATGCTTGTAATGATTCTAGTGTCTTTTCTTGCCTTGTAGTGATAGTAAAAATGCATGGTGGCACGATTGCACCAAATTAAAGCTTACAACAAAGAACAACTGCACAGTGGAACATTGTCTCAATGCCAATCCCCAAAATCTCACTTAATCCTCAAAAGCACTAACATCTCTCCAGCAGCTATAGATTAGACTCATGCATTACGTGGAAGAAAAGAAGTCAGCCGCAATGTGAAGATAATCAGACATCTTTCTGTAATGTCGCAACCTTTTTGTCATCCACTAAAAGGAAAGCAGAGACAGAAAAGTGGAACCAAAGGAGGGTGATGAATCCCAAAACTGTCCAGGATTACAATTAGCATTTTGATTGGAGCCGTAACCAGGCAAGTGATTGCTCTTATTAGCGCGTGCTTGAGAATGAAATTAACATCTTTAATTTGGCAGAGTCTACGGTTGAGTGAGCCAGGTGACACTGCTGGGCCAAATCAACTTTACCTCCCTCCATTCTTTCTTTCTTATTGTGAAAGAACATGTGCATGTCTGCATGAGTGCATGAGTGCATGTGCGTGTCTTGTTTTGAAGATAACTGAAAATGAGCTTTCAAGGAAAAGGGTCATCTTTAAGGTCACGGATTACACAGCAAGGCATTTCATGCAGTTCAACAGCAACATGCAACAACAGGGTTAAAAGGTCCCAGAGGCTCTTTAACTATTTCCATATTAATACACTATCTGGGCTCGCTTTGAATGCATGCTGGTGTTGCTTGATCTACTCTGTGTAGTCAAACACAACCAATTTTAGAATAAAAACACTCTTATCAGCTTTTGAGGAAAAGTCATTAAGATACCACGAGCCTGTGATTGGCAGGAAATCCCTGTGGATTTGGCAAGTTACTGTTGACGAGGAAGCGCAGTAGCAAACAAGTCCCAACTTTAACAGGGTGGAACAGATTACTGCGTCCCAGTGACTTCTCGTTTATCATCACTTTGATTTGTGTGTTTTTAGCGCGACAGATTTTATTGCCTTTGCTAGCGCCATGGGTATTTGATGTTACAACTGTAGATTATGTCACAACTAATCACCCCCATGCTGCGGTAAATCCTGTACTTAGCTGAGGCGACAAAAACAGGTTATTTAATGGAGCAATAAAAAGCCTTTACTTCTTCTTTAAGGTACTAAAGGCTGCTCATCAAAAACATTATCTCCACAGAATTTTGACTTGAAGTTTAATCATCCTCATAGATGACTCCTTACATAATAGTCAGCTTAAGGTCCAAAGCCAGACGGCCCCAGGAGCCCCAGTCACTGAGAGTTGACACAAATATCTTATTTCTGGACAGATTTAGACCTCTGTGATACCGCGGAGCAGGAAGAGCTGAACTCCATTCTTATCTCTGGTCCGTATGACAACAGATTAGATAACGAAAGAAAGGAAAACATGATCTCATTAGACAAATGTCAGAAAAACTACTACTACTAGTGTAAGCCGTCAAAACAACCCAATGCGAAATAAATAATCAAATATTTGAGATTTCTAGCTCCCTATTTCACTTTCAACCCAATCCTGTGCCTTCGCGTAATTTACGTCCCTTCTTCTAATCTGTTTATGCTCAGCCCCTGCTACCATGGAGCGTTGCATCTCTTCTCTGTTATATACGGTTTGTTGTCTGCCTGATATCTTCTAAGACCAATTCATCAGAGACAGACGCAATCGCAAGAAAACAACCACACATACAGTTTTACAGAAAACTTTTGGTTCCCACTAATCTGCCATTTGCAATCCTTCAGTGTCATGCAGCCAGATGCAAAATCATTTACTCCCTTTGCTTCAACTAGTCTTTTGTTCCCTTTGAGATCGAAACTAAACTGCGTGCATCCCGGTGCAAATTATTTTGAGGAGAACAACGCTCTTTTTGTTATTCAGGATATGTCACCTGAGAATTTCTTCCCTAAAGCATTTTCAAAGATGTGAAGTAAACCGGGAGTGAAGGAACCGTGTCACTGAGAAAAGTTTTTGGCAAAGAGAATGAGGAGAGGCGGTTTGTAGGATGTTGATGAGCTGATTTTTGGGTGCATTGCTCGCTGGTAAAACTTTGTTTACGTGTTGGCTCAGCAGACTGAACTACACAAGACTTCCTAATTGCAACCCTCACAGGAAAGCGTATAAATAGCCCAACATTACACAGTCATTCCATGAGGACACATTTTAGGCTTTTCGTGGGTCATTTGTACACCACGCTACAAAACTACGCGGTTAGGTTTAGGACGTCATGGTTGGGCTTAAAATAAGTACGTAAACTAAATAAAACACGGACACAAACGTGTGACAAACACATAACAAACGTCACTAACGTAACTTAAAAAACAAAACGCCGGTCTCCTGCTTGAAAGTCCTGTGTTTGTTGGACCCATCCACATCCCCTCCGCACGTTATATTGCAAATCCTGCTATAGCAAATGCATTGAACCGCCCTAATCTGCCTCTGATTGGCTAGTACTTGCTGCCGTCATTGGTTTGATTGGTTAGGTTTAGGCATGAGGAGTGAGATTGGTTAGGGTTATGTTAGAATATCATGGTAAGCCAATCAGAGTTCCTATTCGTTCTTATTGCACGCTAAATGCCTTGCGCATTATCGTGTCATTCACACGCCTTTTCCTGCGAACGGGCTTTCCTAATTATCAGGTCAAACACAATAGATGATCTTTACCAAGCCATACAGAGTATTACCTGTGATTATTTCAACAATAGAAACAGGC
>CAKALG010040410.1:0-32449 GCA_916700815.1 Helicolenus hilgendorfi | reverse complement strand
AGAGACAGAGGCCAGACGCCCCGCAGAGAAACCTCATTTCAGACGATCGTGTCCTCGATCCCATTCCACAAGTCAGCGCTCAGAGCTGGCGACCATCAGCGAGGGTCAGGATGGAGACGGACTGCTAAAAACTGACTGAGAACTACACTTCTCAGCTCAGCTCACTTTTTTTGTACAAATAATAGAGACCTTGATGATTATTCTCATGATAAGTAGACTTCCAACTTTGATTTTGTGGAACTGCACATCCATTTAAAAGCAGTTGGGGCAAATCAAGAGCACTTTTTAAATTAAATTCATGACAAAAATTTACTTTTTAAAACCCTAAATCCATTGGGCTTTTGTCCAGACCCAAATCGGACCATTGCACGCTGCACTAATGCTTAGAAATAAGAATAATAACTCAAGAATAATATGGCCTGTGTGAAATCCTGTGATGCAAATGTTGTGGGGGAATAAAAGGCGAACTGCAGTTTTTTATTTCATGGTTACTTATGTTCCATGGAGAGATGATTTCTTATGTCTCCCTACCCCCAACTCTCATATCCAACCAAATAACAAACTCAGCAGGCCACATTTGCAACCACATCTCTGTTTTCTCAGAACAACAGACTGGACTTTTCAATAATATTTCATCTTGCAGTTTTTTCTGAGGACAGAACGCCACAGAAGAGGCACTAGAAACACTTCTTCTGTCATCATCTCCTGCAGTTATATAGATACCACTACCATACAAGACTTCATTTAGGGATAGATACGTCATTGCTTCTGTGCTTCTCTGTTGAACTTGTGAATTGCTTTTTCAGTCAGTGCTTATAAAATACTCAGACCTCAGTCAACACAGATGCACCATTGTGTCTTCTTGATCAATTTCTGTGGTATTTCAGAAAGACCACCGCTGACAGGAGGTCAGATGTAAAGTCACAGGTTACCTTTTACAGGATTTTGCGTACTTCTTCAGGCTGATCTCATGCACTGTTCGTAGCTATACCTACAAAAAGTAATGCACTATAGATTGTATATAATCCACGTTATCATGAGCCAGACTTTCACCCAGGAGGCCGCTGTTTGTATCCCGTGTGAAACTGAACTTTTTTGTCACGTAACTTTGGTACTTAAAGGAACAGTGCTTAACATTTAGGGGACCTATTGCCAGAAATGGAATACAATATTAATAATTGTGTTTTCTTTAGTGTATAATCACCTGGAAATCTGAATTGATGTGTTTTCGTTACCTTAGAATGAGCCTTTTATATCAACATACAGAGTGGATCCTCCTCCGTCATGTTTCACCGCGTTGTTTCTACAGTAGCCCACAACGGACAAACATAAACACTGTTTTTGGCCGGAGTCGACAACGTTACTCGCTCCAGTCGCTGCCGCTCTCTCTCTCTCTTGCTTCCCCACTCACTTCCCACGTACTCACACACTCTAAGCACTGGCTCTGCTCCAAATGACCTACGCTACTCTTACAACAACTGGCTCTAGAGAGGGCTAATTCTGGTTTTGCGTCGGCCACTGTAGTTCTTCTACACGCTTGGCACACGGGAGAAGCATCCGTTGGTGGCAACCTGCAACCTCGCCGCGAGATACCTCAAGATCCTACACACTGCTCCTTTAAGTAACACTTCTTCTGTACTTGTTTTAACCCAAACCACAATCTTTTTCCGAAGTAATTTTGTTGCAGGAGTACTGCAGGATATTTCGTTATTTAGATATCATATGAACCGTTGTATGAGGATACATCACTTCTTTGTCATTTTGAATCAGGTTTAGACTCTCAGGGTGCTTGAGATTGATTCATTTTCTGTTGTGCTTTCCTTGGTGTTAAACCTCTTGCATGAAAAAAAAGAAAGAGATTGCCTTTGCAAGGCAGAAAACATTTAAACAAGTTATCTTTAACCTGAAAAGAACACACTAATGATATAATTGAAATCATCGCAGTGTTTCCAGAGATACTGCTGACCTCCAGGTGTTTTATGTTTTCATTTCAGGGTTTTCATTTGTATGTATGTCTCCCCATAGAGAGCTTTTAATATATTCGTGGCTGGGGATGCATTTCAGAAAAGATATTATGCATGTTAAATGGACGAGTTTCATTGGCTATTAGTATTCTCGGTTCTGTGTGTTCCTGGACTGAATAATGACATATCAGTGGTGCAGGATAACATTTTCAAAAATGTACACACATTGGCAGGAGCATGGCAACATATTTGGCATTGTATGTCACATCAAGGGGATACATTTGTTAATAACTGTCCAAGGAGGAGACTGTAGGAGAAACCAATCGACATCTTTACTGCTGCTTGCAGCTTTGTCCCACAAATCTCAGACACTTTTACTTTTCTATATTTTTAATTTTTTCTTATGATCACAAAATCACATTAAAAGACAAAAACCAACAATGTGTTAGTCCGTACTTCCAACATACTCTCATCTTAACTCGTTACATACCGGCGCTTTGTCAGACCCCTCAGCGTCACTTTTTGGTTGCAGTAAACACGTGCTTAATGTTGTGAATTAAATAAAAACACTTAGTTAGGTTTAGGAAAAAAACAGGACACGTACAGCGGTCTCCTGGATGAAAGCCCTGTGTTTGTTAGACCGATCCAACCTCCCTTACCGCCCGTCCGGTGTGTCTTTCCCTCTTTATACTACGTCACCATACTCCCGGCGCACTTTCTTGGCGCGTTTACTGTTGCCGCCGATGGGTTTACATTGGAACATAATGGAACACCTGGTGCGTTTCATACTGGCGCAAAAGGATGTTGTGTGCGGCTGTAGCCTACCAAACGCCATCGGCCGGGACAAAGCCTCTGTATTTAACGCCCTGGAAATGATAACGGGCTGACTTACACACGGGACTAGAACAGCGGTTTCCTGGATGAAAGCCTTGTATTTGCTGGGCCCACTGACCTCCAGTCCCACTCGCCCTGTGTGTCTCTTTAAACTACGTCCCCACAGCACTTTCTCTGAGCGTTTACTGTTGCCGTGGATGGGTTTACATTGTAGTTAATGGGAAACCCGGTGCGTCTCATACCGGCGCTCAAGGGTGCCTTACGCGGCGGTATCGAACGTCGACAGCCGTAACAAAACCTCGGTATTTGACACCGAGGCTGGTACTTATCGGCCGTGTCTGTAGTCCCAAGCTCACACATGTAAAGTTTATTTTTTTTTATTTAAAAAAGGCTCAGTAATGTCCAAAAACAGCTGGGCACTGTAGTTTTTAGCAAATGTTCCTCAAACAGGAGGAACAAATGCATTTGTTGGGGACTATTTTCAGCGGTGGATTAATCCACATCTTGTGCTCTAGTGAGTGTTTGTGGCAGCAGGACGGTGTGCGTGGGATTGAGTCAAAATAAACTACAGTGTGTGTGTGTTCATGGTGATGAAGGAACTCGTCACCCAGTGACACAGTGAGGCTCTCTGATGTGTTTTAATGGAGCTCTATGGCACAGAGGAAGAACAGAGATCAGGACAGACTTGGGATATGTTAACAATAATAAAAAAAAGAATATTTAAACCAAAGTATGACAATGTCTGACTATATCCACAATATATTAATGTATCCGCTACACAGAAAGGTGAGTAACAAACTCATCTCCACCCAAGAAAAACAGGAATCCTGAAGGTGCTATCTGCTGTCGCCTCCGGCTACTCTGCCACCTAATCAACCTCAGAAAAACAGAGTTTGACGGCCCGTCTTTTCTACTTTACCCACAAACTCATCTCAGCTTCACATCTCCACATCCCAGAACGGCTGCAAATGTCAAAATTACAAGACGCCAACATGTCTGTTTACCTTCCAACTGGCAGCGGTTGTTTATAATTCACAGTTTATGCTGCATAAATGCATTTGTGTTAATACCCTGAAATATTATATTCTCCATGCCCTTCTTTGGATGAGGGTGCGTGCGATGCACGGGGCCCGGAGGCACAGATTATGCATGAATCACAGATTGCCACCTTAGTCATCTTTCCTTAGCTCGAGCGCATATTTACTGACAGATAATGCAAACAATGAGACATGAGTAAACATCTTGGTTTACAGTAATTTCTGGAGCATTTTATCCTTTCTTATCGGAATACAGAGGGGGTGGAATATTTTTCGCGGCTTTTGTCTGAGGTTGCTGTGTGTGTAGAAATTGCGATCATTTCCATTATTCCCAGTGAATGCACCGTCTCTCCTCTGTGACCTGATTTGGCACCACCCCTGTCGAATAGGGCCCTGAACACAAAAGGCGGTGATGCTAGTGCTTTCGGAGGGTCTCTTTGTTAAGCCGGTGGGAGTTTGATTTGCCATGGGGAAGAAAAAAGGAAGCATTTCACAGCGAGCGAAGCCCTGTTTTGATTGCCCTTATTGCAAAGCATAAGCTGCAAACAGAGCCTGGGGGGGATTGAGGAGGTCAGGCAGCCTGATCAATACACACATTTTCACAATAAACATGTTGAATATGTATGAGAGCGTTCCGCCATGCAGGATCTATTTCCCTCCTTATTTCCTCGTTGAATGACACGTTTGATGGCGTGCCCTGGCACCAGTCCCACATCCTTTGTAAATGACTCGATTTGGAAGTGAGATATGTGCGCTGCAGTGAGGAAAAGCTGAGATTTGAACCCCCACATCAGTGCCACATTCTTTACAGTAGAGCTGAAGCATCTCGTATTGATTGAGATTCCTGTGACAAATGACATCATTGAGTAAGAGGAGGAGAGGGATATTTCTTCTCATTCATGGCATGAGTTCATGAAACACTCCTCACTCTCCCATCAACGCCTGAGTGCCATCTATCTGAACAACTTGAAAAGCCAACGCAATAAAACTTTGGAGAAAGTGATGAAACCGGATCTAAAATTGAGTCACCTTCCTGACTAATCAACACTTGTCTTTGCTTAGTTTATTTATAAAGTACCTCTCCAGAGAAGATGTGACAAAATGCTTCAAAACTGAAGACAGAAGTGGAAAAAACCGACAGAATAAAAGAGTGAATAATAGACTTAATAAAGGCGAGTCTAAAGAGGTGGGTCAACTGATTTTAAAAAAGTGTCCACAGATCTTATGGTCAAAGGGAGAGAGTCACAACCTCAAAAGCACAGTCTCCTTTGGGTTTAAGTCTGGAGCCAGGGGCCAGGTTAACCCTTGAGGGGGCCCCAGGGCAGAAATAAGATGTGGGCCCCCACTGATCCCCCTCAAACACCTGTTCCCCCAACCCAGTGAGCCCAGAGTCCCAGACACCAACCAGTATCTCTATGCTTGAGTACCACAATGCCCCAGGTTTTATACAGTGGATTTTTTTTAAATTTGATTCAACAATTAGGGGTGCGTCAGTTTTAACGCCATTAATTTCTTTAACGCATTAATGCAATTAATCTTTCGGAGGTTGTCCCAGGCTCAGTTTTAAAGATAGAGAGAAGATACTGGTATCATATGAAACTAGAAAAACCTAAGGAACACATCCAACCATGTCATCCTAACTTGTCATGAAGGAGGTTAAATGACACTCCAAAGTTACGCTAAATTTTGGTGAGGAAGGAGGTCATTTTTCATTTTTTCGCCATTTTCAAATGGTTCCCTTGATTTCCGACCTAACCCCCGATTAAATAACCAGATTTCAATGTCAGTATTTGGTAAAAACCCATTGCAAGCATCCATTTAAATCCTGACACATCAGGGTGCTTCATCACATTGATGCAAAAAAGTGTGTAAGTCCAATATATTGTCAGTCTTTAATTAAGAGATTGCTCGGCGTAAACTGTACAGCAAAAGCTCAGTGAGTTGACAGATATTACGATATAAATATTGTCAACTAATCACGGCTAAAATGATAATTTTAATGCTTACAGTTTGCATTTGACATCTACAGTATATTTTTTTACAGTAAAAGGAAAGTTTTTTGTAAGAAAACAAAAACATGTCATTTTTGGTATAAAAATGGTCAAATTCAAGAATGATCGGCTCAATCCATAATCTTTAGATTGAAAAATATTGGTACAGGCCTTCAAAAATTCATTTTATCCAAACCCAAAGGCTCTGCGGTTTAATTATGAATTCAAAGTGAAAACTCCTCCTGCCTTATCCCCTGAGACCACTTCTCTCTTGGCATTTAAAAAACAATCAACCTGTGGGAAACTTTCAAAATATCACTGGATTTAAAAAGGAAAACACCCTCGAGCTCTCGCAGCGCTGCGTGCAGCACACCCCTCATTCTGCAAAGCTTTGTCATTTTCATATCCTTCCGACTGCGCCCCCGGCTTTTTTAATAATTGAATTAATTATATTGACATTGTTGAGTATCCTCCTCTAATTGTAATAGAATCACTGGGACGATAAGAGTGTCTGTCAGAGTCGGAGCTGCTCACCTAGAACCGTCTTTCTGGACACCAACGAAGATGAATACGAGTCCAGCAGTGTCATATGAAATTGAATTGTGTGAAGAGAGATTCCTACTGTGTGCGTGGGCATACAGCATGTGCTTCTGCAAGTGCATACAAAAACAACAATATCCTATTTATTATTCCTATATTCAGTTCTTATAAAAAATGACCACCATCTGCTGCATAACCACCGCACTGGAAACAAAAAAACAAACGGTCACACAATCTGTCTCTGCAAATGACCTACCGACTGGATTCCCAATTTCATCAGATACTGTATGAGCAAAGATAGGAATCTCAAAATGCTTTTAGGCCTCCATAAAATGATCAATTTAAAGTCCTCAAATAACCTTTCTATGGTACATGTTTTTTGGTAAAAGAAACATCACATTCATATCACGTTGGTTGGTACCAATGGATTCCTTAGGTTTTCTAGTTTCATATGATATCTGTAGCTTCACTCTAGCCCTAAAACTGAACCTGCTTGAGCCTCTGAAAGACAGTAAAGTTGATCGGGATCGGGATCGCCCCCAGCCTCGCAGGTCAAGTCAGTTTTATTTGTACATATACATATAATACGTATAATGTGAACATATGTGAGAAGGTGGATCCAGGAGGATGTCAAGCAGCTTCCTGGCGTCGCCAAACAGATAGAGCCAGAGCAACACAACCTCCTCTCGACGCCAAACAGGTAGATCCAGAACAAACACGACCTCATCTCCATGCCAAATAGATAGAGCCCGAGCAACACAACCTCCTCTCCACGCCAGATAGGTAGAGCCCGAGCAACACAACCTCCTCTCCACGCCAGATAGATAGAGCCAGAGTCTCTTAGGGTTAAGTGTTTTGATGGTTATGTGTAGCAGCTGAAGGTAAGGGAAAGTGACTCAAAGCACGAGACACATGTTTATCAAGATTTTACCGATCTTTACCTAAAACCGAAGTGCCTTTTTAGCCTAAACCTACCTGTCTTCATCTCAGTGGAAAACGGTACTTTTAACGCCATTACAGGTGAGTCACAGACTCTCAAGAAACTCTTTTATTTCTAGTTTTGATTGGCTGTCATCCCGCCAGGTTAGAGATTTTTGTCAGCAGGGGGTAGCCAAAGGAAGCCGATTAATTCCACTCCTCGTAACTTTCTTAAGTATGACGGACTTATCTGCATTCTTTGCTGTAACTTCCAAAACTTTGATATTCATACCAGTTAGTGAGTGTGTCTCGGGCATCTCCACATCTACAAATCTGCTGCCATGAGGAAGTCCTCATTAATCAAAGCATGCTGTGAATCCAGTACGTGGGCACAGTTGTAATTTATGGGCACTGCATATAAGTTATTCAAAAGTGAACGGTAGAAAAAAAATTCTTTGGATAAAAGTCACCTTTAAAGAGGAGATTTAAAAGATGAAGATGAGATGAGTTGTTCCAAAGCCCACAGAGCCCTGACAGGAAAAGCCCTCTCACCTTTAGATGCAAAGTCTCACCTCCTTATACCCATAATGCCTTGGATTTTGGATTGTCCTATATTATGTTGTTAAAGGGGGGAACACCTTCTTAGGGTGAAAATGTAGGGTTCATATTTGTCCTATAAGACCACAACCAGAAGCACTTCTCATGACCACAGGGGTACTTGAAGGGCCCTTGGGATGATCACAGAGGCACTTTGGGAATTCAGGCAAACCAAATGGTCATTGTGCCAACAGTTGCCCCTTTTTAGTGTTACATTAGGCCAGACATGATACAATGAAGTGTCCCTGCAGGGCACAGACCTATCCTATTTAAAAGAAGCCTTTTGAAATGCATGGTTCACAGTTTTAAAGGACCAGTGTGTAGCATTTAGGGGTATCTATTGGCAGAAATGGAATATAATATTAACAAGTATGTTTTCTTTAGTGTATAATCAGCTGATAATAAGAATTGTTGTGTTTTTGTTAGCTTAGAATGAGCTGTTTATATCTACATGTGAAGCGGGTCCTCTTCACGGAGCCGGCCGTCATGTTTCTACGGCAGCCCAGAACGGACAAACCAAACACTGGCTCTAGAGAGAGCCATTCACGCTTTCACGTCTTCATGTCGGCCACCGTAGAAGTTTCAGTTGGTTGTAATCTTTAACTTCACCACTAGATGCCGCCAAATCCTGCACACTGCACCTTTAAAGTATTGGTTGTATTTTACTTTACTTAAGTAAAAGTTATAATACCACAATGTGAAAATACTCTACTTTTACAAATAAAAGTCTTCCTTTGAAAATAAATTAAAGTCTGCAAAATGAAGTAAAAAGAAGTAAAAGCACTTGAAAAATGCCCCGTGAGTGCAAACTGCATAACCGAAATACGTTTTGAGGGAAACATATTTTCTGGTTGCGGTTTTAAACAGTTTTAAACATGTGATTAACGTTGTAAATGGAAACAAAACAAAACAAAAATGCAACGAAACTACTGGGTTAGGCTTAGCATCATCATGGTTTAAAATGACTATGTTTCACACAGGACATGAACACCGGTCTACTGGGGGGGGGTCCGGTGTTTGTCGGACGCATCAACCTCCCCTCCCGCACGCCAGTCGTGGACTTTCTCGCTTCTTATAACCATTACTATTCAATAACATTTTTACTCAACGTATTATCATCCACGATCGCTTGATATATTATGTCACCTGCTCTGAGCGTTGCTCGTTATACTACGTCACTCGCTGCGGCCGTCCGCAGACTTACAAATATATTTGTGAATACGTAAAAGACAAACATTCATACGCTTCCTTCCAAAATGTAATTTAGAATGCAATTTAGTATTTTATATTTTTTTCTGTTGCACTCATGTGAGAGTACTATCATTAATTGCTTTACAGTTAATTTGCTAGAACATGCAAAACTACAAGTACGGTCCTTCATTTCCAATAAACATTCCTGCAGCTTACCTCAAAGAAGACTTTTGCATTTACAGACATTGACTGCAGTTATTTTAGTCCAAAGTCTAAAATGAAAGCTCTCAACTGATCTAACTCTAACCATTTCTATCAAAGAAATAAGAAACCTGCAAGATACACGCTTTGAATGCAAGATTCATTTGTCTAAAAGCAGACCTCATCCGAAAGGTCAACGCCTCCAGTGTTCAGCCACAGGACAGCTGCTTGTTTGTGGGAGACAGAGTGTCAGAGTGCATCATGTCCAAGGTCCTGGGTAGAGGGGATACATCAGACACCCAACTGTAATGGCCTGTAATTAGAGAGCTGATTAGCAGAACTAATGACCCAATAAATGATCCTTCTTTCATATCTCAATGTCTTTGGAACGAGGCTGGAGCGGGAGATAGGGGACGAACGGCGTAGCGGGACGACATGGAGGACGGCCCCGCTCTCGTTAACCTAATTAACATCCATACAGGTGAATACGTGATGATGGAATATAATGAGGCAGTCCGGAGGCGTTCGCGAGATTTCTGGTGACTGCTGGGAAGCGATTGTTGTCATTTTTAATATTACATTTTGCAGAAGAGGATGTGACAAAGATCCTCACAGGCACATATTTCTTTTTTTGGGCATTAAAACCTCTGCACTCCCTCCATGTCGAGCGAAGATTTCGCGCCGCCACAAACAGAGAGCTCCCTCTCTCTGTATTCAGCAGAGTGCTGCAGGCCACGGGGTAATAGGTGGCTTGGGGCACATCAGATGGGGAATAACAGCGGTGATTATCTTCTCTACCTCCTTGAAGTAATAGATGAAAGCCTCGCCATCGTGTAATAGGCTACTTAAGTCTGTCAAGGCGGGAGAAATTTCTTTGCCCCGTCCTTATTTGCGTGGCTCCTCTCTCCCCTCTTTTGTGGTTAAATATGCTTTGTCTGAATGCCCCTGATGAACAGCATCGGGCCTTTCTTCCTCCCTCTTTCCTGACATGATAATAAAAAACCACACAGGCGATGTGCTTTTAGCTCCCTTCAGGCTAAATCCCTGCAATCAAGAGTCATTTAAGATATGACACATGCAGGCGCTAAAGAGCAGCGGGGCTAGGCAGGAATAATCACACTGTTATCCATACTTTGACATCATTAATGAGGCGGAAGAGAGGGACAAACCCCGAGGTGAGGAGGAGTAGAACGAGGCAGATAAATGGGCTTGTTTTTCGGGCAGATCATATATCTGATGTTTTTGCGCGATCATATCTCTGCGGCTGCCTCAGCAGGGGCTGTTGTTTAACTGTTTTGGAAAAGACGAGGCTAGTTGTTAGCAGCAAGCAATGATCTTTGCAGCATTGATCTGAGAGAACGCGTTATCTTGTTAAAGGCTCACCTCTAATGGCTGCTGATGCCTCCGAGTTGGGGTTTTAATTTGCATCGCGCACCACGCACCCGTATGGTAATCCAACAGCACCTGCTACATCTTTGCATAATACTGCATAAAATCCTTATCTTACTCTTTCACGAGATGTGGAAATGTCCTTTAATGTTCTTACTGGGACGACAACCCGAACGCGTCGGAATCAACTTTGCAGAGCAGATAAAACTATCTAAATGCAAATAAACAGCATAATCGTGTCACAATCGATTCAGAGTTTATCATAGCACGGCTCCTGCAAGGCGCGTTGTTTCAAATCAGACACTATTTCGCTTGTGTGATCACATCCTATTCTTCCATCATTGTTTTTTTTACAGAGGACCATGCTCGGTCAGACGCAACTTGTTATCCCTTTGTTGTGCCACAGACTGGGCGAATTGTAAACTAAGGCCTGTGATGTTACGAGTCCCGAGAAGCAGCATCCATCTATCCCTAAATGCACATTTAATTTGTCTGATTCTCTGCAACTCCTCTTGCTTTTCTCTGTCCAAGCTGATTTTCCAAAACCTTTTACCCGTCAGCTGCTCCAATAAAGACGTAAGTAAGAGTAGAAGTGGTATTAGAATACAGCTCAAGATAAAGCTCAAGACCTCTGCTCGTCATTGTTTCCAGGCAGAACAGCTAGGAAATAAATCTAAATCCAGATAGACACTTTTATTAATTGTTCTTGTTTCTTGTGTACATAAATGTGGGTATCTGGAGTGTCTCTTATCCCACAAACTGTAAAATAAGACAACCCAGTCAGTTTTTTGTGGGCTGATCAGAAAACATGTGATTCAACAAGCCATTGAGGTTTGACTCCCCTTCCTATGTCACATGCAGGCTCAGTAGAATATATCAACTCCCCATCTGACAGTGCCGTCTCCTAAAGCTTACGTTCCCATACAGCGATATACGTATATTTTACAAAAGCAAAAAGTAAGTAAACATAGCTTGCGGTAAACGTTAGTGAGGTTCAGACCTCATTGTTACTACAGTGATGGTCTCGGGTTTACTGTTCATCTGTTTCAGGGTGTTTGAAGAATATGTTTCACTTTGTTGGGTATTTTGTGTGTCACCGCCACAGAGATGTAAAACAAACGCATGCAAACGTTTTTCTGGCTATTTAACCAACCTGATTCTCTGATGCACATCTGACTCGGTCTTGTAACTGATCTAAAGACAGTGTGTGCCAGTGTTGTGTTGGCTTCATAGAGCTCGGCTGGCACTCATTTCATAAACAATATATGTATATTTATATATTTATTCAGAGCATCTTTGAAGGGGAAAAGAAAAAAAAGGTTGAAAAACACATTTAAGTGCTGCACATTCAGACAGCAGAGAGAGAAAAATAAAGGCCGGGGATCTGAAATGGGAGAGAAACTAATGTAACTGGCAGCGTGTTTTGTTTTTGTGCACAGAGAGCTTGCCCTCACAATGGCCTCCCACATGTGACCGAGGGAGCTCATCAGCAAAAAGTGAAAGCATTAATTACCTGAATAAAGGCAGCTGGCATGGCACTTTTTAAAAATTCACCCTCTTTTCAAAGCTACGTGTGAAAGAAGAGGAGAGATTTCAAAGCTTATTGGGGAGGGAGCAATTTTATGTAGTCTATAAAAACCATTATTCTCTACATCGTTGGCAGAATTGCAAGATGATATGATTGAAAGGAGGTGATGGTGCCTCTTTCAACAATAACAGTTCCCAGTTTATTTCAACTAAATTACCTTTTAGCAGAGCAACAAAGAAAATTTCCCTTGTTGCACTGCTGAGGGGCAATTTCCAGTTGTTGCCGATCATATTTATGCATTCTGACTTTCTCTCTTGTTCATGATTACTGCTTCTTGCCTCTTCCTGCTTATGACTTCTAGTTAAATTGGTTTTGCATCCAGTTGGTCTTTCAAAAAGGGTATGAAAGCTTTCATTCCAAAATGATGTTTTTTTTTTAGGAAAATATGAAAGAAACTTATCATTCGGGATTTCATCAATGGAATCTGGTTAGAAAAGATCTAAAAACACAGTCGGTAATAACTGTGTTTCTGCTCAAATGAGCTGCTTCAGACGGGGTATTTCGATACTGTACAAACAAACAATGTTCTCCCAAACAAAGAGAGGACAAAAGCATCAACCTCCCTCTAGAAACAACGCTGCATGTTGCTATGTGAAATAAAACTGCCATGCTACTCTGGTCCCACTGTGTCGTGTAACCACTCATTACATGGCCTGGGTCTCAACAGGCACCTGTAGATGAATCACGCTGCTTCAGCGAGGGGAAAGTGAGGGGCTTTTAATGGTGACAAATATCAAAAAATACTGCCGTTGCTGTTTTATAAAGCACATTTGAAGGAGGCAAACGCACTTTTTTAGTAGCTTTTTGTGTATTGTACTAATATAGCCGATTAGAAAAGTCTTTAAGGACTAAGGAAATACCTTTTAAGTTTTTCAAACATTGCCAGGAAATATATAAGAAGCACAAACTGGGGCTGGATGAATTGCTGCTTTTCCACCGATATCAAGCAAAACAAATCAGCATGCTGCCGAACGTATCTCTGAATGTAAAGACTTTTATATGGGTCTTTATCTCCAAGAGCAACCACATCCAAACCTATTAACTATCTCCTTCAAAGCTCATCAATTATCCGGGCCGAGCAGAGATGTCCATTAACCGAGCGTATACAGGAAGCTGCTATTATAAGACACATGGTTCGCTTGCCATTTTTCCTTTTCATGTGCAAGAAACCCCATAATCAACAGGCATTGAACTAAGAAAAAAAAAGCCTGCTCACCAACAGCACTGAGAGCATAAATCACCCCCAACTTACTGTCACAAGCAGGCCGGGCCATAGCATTAAAGCCTTGTTAACGTCTATGCCTGTGCCCATTAAGCTACATTATTCTGCGTGTGCAATTAGGAGCGTTAAATTCAGTTAGCACAGGGGCTGTTATTTTATGTCTGTGATATGTCCCTGCGTCAGAGATCACACAAAACCTTGGGCACCTTTTACAGAACATAGGAAGTACAAGTACAGAGATATTGTGGACAATATAGTTTGCATATTACAACACATTATCAAGAGAGTTTTAGAGTATAAATATCTTGGTATCTGGCTTAATCAAAAAGTTTCCATATCACATGCAACGACAACAAATTGGATATTTTACACAGAAACAGAGCAAATTATCCTTGTTACTCATTAGGAAGCATAGACAGTCATCGTGAAGTCACCAATTGGTTTGTGGACTGCCATTTTTCTGCATTTTGCCCGTCGCCGTCTTGTTTTTATGCAACCAGAAGTGACACAAGAGGGTGAAGCTAAGTACAACCAAATGCTGAATTTTTAGGCTACCAAAATGTTTAAAATGAACTTTCATGAACTGAAAACACGCTGTGAAAAGTTCTACGTCGCAAACACGGACAACTCCCAGTCCGGACAAAAAATCACAATCACAAGTTAGCCCCGCCCTAAAGCATCCCCTGCTTTATGGTCTATTTGACTCTAAATGGGACCATAATTTACTAAATGAACATCATGCTGTATTGAAGAAGACTTGAAACTAGCTTGAAATCAGTTGGGAGAAGAGCGAAAAACATCTTTTCCAATGAGAAAAGCCTTCAGTGGCGTTCTTTGCTCTTCTTTCAATGACGAAATACTCTCCAGTTCTGTTGTAACTGATGCTATTGCAGCTGCTAAGCTAACCTCTTCAGGAGCCGCCATTGTTGTTTGGAAGGAACAGTCGCCTGAGTCGCATCACACACTCATAATTCACGCCCATATGGCTGCCAGTAACTCCTCACAGGACGCCGATTGGTCCATGCTCACGCTTGCCGGCCACATGTGACATTACGGAAATCCAGCTGCCATGCAAGGTAAATATTACTGAGCCTTTCTTCAACTTGCTATATGTGCTATACTGTATGTGTATCACTATCACTTTGAACACATCTAAATCACAGATGTGTATTTATAAAGAAATGCACATTAGCTTCGGCGTTTTGGCCTTTAGGCGTAGCTTTGGGGGCGACGTGCCTCTGTAAGCCATTAACTCCCAACACATGTTTAAATTCATTCAATTGGGGATTATGTCCTAGAACCATGGAGGACTTTTAATGTGAAACATGTGTGCAGGAAGTGTTTAATTTCGTGGAAAGTAGTTAAGCACTGAACAAAAAATTGGCAAAAAGAGAACAGATTGGATTTAA
This sequence comes from Helicolenus hilgendorfi, assembly GCA_916700815.1. NCBI lineage: Eukaryota > Metazoa > Chordata > Actinopteri > Perciformes > Sebastidae > Helicolenus > Helicolenus hilgendorfi. The sequence goes on along the minus strand of CAKALG010040410.1, from coordinate 17,568 downwards.
TTAGTGATTTTGAAGAGCATTTTAAAAGTTACTTCTAGAGCAGCTGAGTGGTGAGTATGGTACGGTTACGCTGCTGGTGTTTTATTCTGAATGAATCGAGACAACAGGCAAACATTGAGGAAAGTGTTGGGTTTGTATTGACATTAAGCAGCTGCTTAAACAGGAGATTAGAAAACATGGAAGGTTCTCACAAAAATATGATAAAAGATATTTATAAAAAAGGGCTCCAACATCAGCCGGCTGTTTCAAATAAAGGCCTCGGTAAAGGCCGCTCTTTGAGTATTTACGGTAACCTCTGACACACAAACAATCTTTGAAAATGAATTCAAACAACTACAGTGTAACAAGCAGTGTGACTGCATATAAACGGTAAATTAATGCTAATAAAGTTCCACCACAAAATCCCTGCAGACTCTCCGATGAGTCAGTCACCTTCAGATCAGGCTGCACAGCGAGGAACTAAAGAGTCAAATGAGCATTCAGGGCAGGTGAAAGTCTAATTCTGTCTCAAGTGAGTTAGAGGCAGAAATCAGGTTTTAGTGGCAGCCTGTGTCCTCCCAATTCCAGTAATCAAAGCTCTGTAAATTACAATGGCTGGGGAGATGAACTGTTTTGAAACCTTGCCATGGATCAAATGGGCAATCTTGATTCAAGCCAACTCCAAAATTAGCCAGCCAGTTTCAGCTGTTTTTCTTTTTTCTCTTCCCTGTGCTCCTTCCAGAGAGAAGCCCAATTTAATTTCACCCCACGTGCGGAGAGGTTGCTCCGACAGTGTGATCAATTGATAATATGGGCCAAGCAGGATAGCAGTTTCATTATTTTAATTTCTTTTGTAGTTGCCCTCAAGCAGAAAGTCACATGAATTTATTTGTGGCCAGATGAGAGGATTAGTACATTGATCACATACATGATTAAATGTAACAACACTTATGAGGGCTTCTGGGAATAAAAAAAAACATGAATATGAAAAATACTTAATTACGTCATGAGTCTATCGAGGCTGGTTTGAAATGTAATTGTTGGGCTTTGTTTTCCCATGTTTTACTTTCTCAGTCTTATTGCTGGTTGTTTAGAAGACATAAACAAACTGTAAGTTACTTATTTCATACTGTATATTACTGTAGACTATACGGTAATGATAGCAGTAAACATTTCATCCTCCCATATGAGCTCCGAGGATGAATCACTAACTTTGTTTTAATGTTTACTGTAACCGTATTGGCTCCCTGCAGGCTAATCTGCAATTTCAAAAAAACGGTATAATGTACTGGTGAGCTGCATCATTCCCTTTTGTTTCTTCAAAATCCGATCAGTGGTGTGATGCACAGCGAGAACGAAAACAATCCAGCGGACTGAGACCAGTCCCCCCTCCAATTTATGTCTGAAATGAAAAGTTAACGCTGGCAAAAGATTGCATCAGTGAAATTTTAGTTGTGCTTCTCTTATGTTAGCAGATGTGAGTGCTGCTGTTTTTGCTTTTAGCTTGTTGTGTTAGGGCAGTGTCAAGTTTAAACTCAAAACTATGTTGTGTGCTGTGCTGCAAACGGTTAGAAAAATGAGCTTTGTGCCTTAAAATCGTATTATCATCCAATGCTAGCAGCTCTGTGAGGCTGTCTTTAGGCACCGTGGTGGGGACGGCCCATTGTTCCAAAACCCAAATAGTCTCAAAAATGTCCCAGACCTTTCTCCCGAAAACAAACTGCCATTGTTCTGAAGGCTCATAGCTCCAAAAACACAAGCACATGGCTAATTATTATGCAGAATGACGTCATTGGACCTTCACGATTGTTTTCCCTACAGGCGAAGACATGACCCACCACTCTGCCTTTTATTACTCATTGCCTTCGTTGGTTGGGTTGGTTAGGTTTAGATATGAGGAGTGAGATTAGTTGTTTAGGGTAAGAATATCAGGGTAAGACAACTAGGGGCAGGGTAGGGTGGGTCCCGACCAAGCCCCCAGGAGGAGCGCCGGTCATTGATGCCAATTTTCGTAGCGGCCAAACGGTGATACTACAAATTCTGTGTCCGTCACGTGATACCATTGGACCCAAAAAGTATTTTTTCCATAGACTTACGATGAGAAAGAGACGTCTGTATACGCCATAGTCGGAAAACAAATATCGCAATCGGGAAGGTTAGATTACATCATTCTGCATAATAATTGTATTTTCGGAGCAATGGGTCTTTGGAACAATGGCCGTTTGTTTTCAGTAAAACGGGCTGACGCACAAATGGCCTTTTGGTCCAATCGCACATTTTTCTGACTATTGGGGTTTGAGAATCAGGGGCCATCATCAGAACAATGGCATGGCACTACAGAGGTACATTGAGCTAAAAGATAACATCAGAATGTCGACATGTTGATGCGATAATGTTTACCATGTACACCTTCTTAGTTTAGCGTGTTGGCGTGCTAAAATGTGACATTCCCATCAGCAGTGTCATTTGCTTTCCAGGGATAAGTTAAAATTTTGACCTGATTCATCAAAGTCATTGCACCAAATTTCATGGCAATCCATCCATCACATGTGAAACGCTGAATATGTTTATAAGATGATTATCCTCAATATCACCCCAAGGTTTAACAATGTGATTGATAGTAGAGTAATTAGTTATTCTGATACAAAAGTATGTCGTTCCCCAAACATTACACGCTTATGTGATTATTTAACTGAAACGTCTTTTTCTAAAGCAGCCTCCACTCTTCTGGGAATGCTTTCCACCAGATTGTGAAACCTGGCTGCAGCTCAGGTGGTAGAGGGCGTCGGCTATTAATTGTAGGGTCAAAGTATCCTTGAGCAAGACACTCAATTCCAAATTGCTCCTGATGTGTGTGTATGTGGAGATAAAAAAAAATGCAAGTGGAAAGCCAAATAAATGTAATGTAATGGATTTGCTCCCATTAAACCACAAGAGCATTAGAGAGGTCAGACACTGAGTGATCAGGTCTGGCTCACAGTTGGTGATCCAGTTCATCCCGATGGTGTTGCATGGGGTTGAGGTTAGGGTTCTGTTCAGGCCAGTACACAAGGGTGTCTACTTACTTTTGTACTTGTGTGTGTGACGTATGCACAGGTGGGTATGCGAAGTGTAAAGTTAGCTTTCCTCCCGAGGAGATGGTAGCCCCTGGTTGAAAATAAGGTTGTTAAACAAGCATGTTGTTGTCAATATTTGTACCGCTAGTACAAAATAAGATATAGACAATTGAGCAGGGCACCGGTACCGAACCCTCAGGCCTCTACTGTGAGTCAATATAACTTCCTAGCAGAGTTTTAGGATAAAAAGCACTCACAAGAGGCAGGGAACGCCTTCAGGCTAAATGCAAAAAGCAGGGAAAAGCTCAGTTGCAGACCTGAGGTAGGTGCTTTATCTCAGTGTGGTTATGAGCGGGTAGATCTTAGCATCATTACCATAGCATCACTTTATCTGTGACTTCCTCTCTACCACGGTGGGCCGCCACAGTAAGAACACGACAACATAAAAAAAGCACTCACATCTAAATGACTCTTTGCTCTTAGTTGGTGGTCTTAACTGTCATCTACGAAGCCTTTTGGAGCAGCAGTCAGTATGAAATACTCATGCATCTGTCCCTTATTTCATCTGATCTTCTTCTTCTTCTTCTTGAGGTCAACATCTTCTATCAATAGAGGACACCTCCATTCCCCTCAGATCACACTGCACTAGTTAACTAATCTTTGGAATCTATGAAAATTTGACGTTTTCCAACTTTTCACTGTTTACACCTCTGTGTAAAAGAGTGAAATAAAGCCTTTTGGGCTCGCCATCAGACAGCCCTTATATCGCTCTCTTCAAAGCCACCAGACTCTATTGACAAAAACAGTAATTTGACGTTGCGGAACACGCAGGTTGCTGGTCTACCGCTGCATCAATCTGTTAGTTTGTTTGTGTTATTGTGTGACTTTTGGATCTAAACTAACATGGTGTGCACACAGCAGACATCCTGACTGCATCTCCAAACTGTGAGCGTGCTGAACGCCATCTAAGTTACCGTATGGTACACTGTATATATGTAGTAATGTCATCATGCGGAAACCTACGTCCAGTCATGTGGGAAAACGTTTTTAGAAGGGCTTGAGAAAATAGCATTTTGACACTAAAACATACATACTTCAACCAAAATTTGAATGTTTGGATTTTAATATATAACGAACACCACTGGGAAGCTACAGAATAATATAAAAACCTCTAATAAAAATAATAATCGACCTGCCCTTTCAATAAATCAGAAACTTAAAAAAAAAGCTTTTAAAAATTGCAAAATCATAATCATAGAAAACCAAATGTTTCAAGTACTTCAGGAGTGAAATCCAAGTATCAGGTACAGTTCAAATATTTGTACCTTTCCTGGCCAGACAGAAGCTGAGCAATCCGGACATACACTTCAAGGGCATTTAGTTATTTTCCACAAAGAGACTGCAAAAGCTGATTTAGGAGTGTTATTAATATTCTGATGAGACAGGTCCAAGTGTCTCTACAACTTGTCCATTACAAAAAATAAAATCCTTAAGACAAAAATAGAGCCACCGCAAATTAATCTTTCAAACACTCAAATTCATCATCATATTACTCTATTTTCGCAGCGACGACCGAGCACTTAAGATACTCATTTAGGCTGTTGTCAAATCCATCTCCAAACTTTCTGTCTTTCAATAACACAAGACAAGAAGGATGCGAGACAAAAATGAGGACCACATATCATTTTTTTTTTTAAGTCGGCTGAAATTACTCTCACTTAGCGAAATGACTTTGTCACCCAATTTCACCCCCGTTGGAAAACAGCCAGAGAACGCTGGGGAATTAGTAGATGAAAAAGCATTAATGAAAGACAGTTGTCATTTTCTGACAAATGTCACAAAGAATAAATTTGTCCAGAGAGACAGCAGCGGATTCAGGACGGTGAGAAGAAGACCAGATGTCAAAAACGTATAGAAATGAATACCTTACAGCATTTTCTCTTCAGAGACTAAATCCTGCAGCCTTCAGGCACTAGAAACTGTCATGCCAATAGCGTACTCCTACTACTCTATATGAATTGCATTAAATTGTGCCAAAATCACAGTCTTTCTGATATCAAGTGCAGTTCATCTTACAAGAAAATAAGACTCAATCTTTGCATCAAAAACACTGTATTCTGAGAGCTGGAGGGGATGACGGCAGGATGAAACATGCTATTGGGAAGCTCATAGTAACCAGTTTGGCATTGATTTTGCCTTTACATTACACTGCAATATATCATATACATTGACAATTTATTCAACAAACAGTGTACAGTAGCATGAGTTCTTAACTAAGTTAGTGGTAGATCTGTGTTCAATTGAGTTGTGTTGGGAAGTTGGGAAGGAGGCTGCAGTAGCTTCAGGCTGTGGCTCAGTATGACATCATTCATTAGTTAGGGTGCTTTTTTTTACTATGGGGATCATGCTGTATCCTGTTTGTACATAGTATGGCTCACTGACAATTGCCAGTGCAAAGACATTTAAAGTACTTTACTTTCCGTATATTTATTTTAGATTAAGATTTTAGATACAAGTTTATGATATAAAGCATGATCAGTTGGTCGGTCCAGACTGAAATATCTCAACAACTGGATTGATTGCAATTACATTTTGTACAGACGCGTATGATACCCGATTAATCCTCTAATGGCTTTGGTGATCATGTGGCGTTTCCTCGTGACGGATGCATGATGCAAATGAACATATTACGTCATTGTGCAACTTTTAGCGACTTTCGGAGCTATTGCTAGCTACTTTCATTGGCAAAGCGTTGGCATAAGTAGCCTACTTTCCAACACAGCAGTGGCACCGCGTGACCTTCTCAAGTCCACTTATATGCAGAGCCATTTTCTGAGAATCCCAAAGAGCTCACCCAAGATGAGCCTTCGGCTATGCGAGAGGTGTTTGTCCCCAGAGAACCTACACCATCTTTTGTTAATTACCCCTTGTCTTCCTTTTACATTCAAGATGGCTCCCCATCTCCTCAAGTCAAGATGAGGAGGGAACGGTGTGAACCTTGAAGTGGGCAATTATTCCTCACATTGTTCAAGTTTCAACTGCCGTCAGCTTAGGAACAAAAGAGAACTGTGAACTTAAACTGACTGCAGTAAAGTTGTTTGTTTTAACTGTATTGGTTTTATAGTCGGTAAAGTCTCTTAGAGACACTAGGGAAGGGAGCTAAATTCCTCTTCAACTATGAGGTTCATGGCTACAGATTAAAAACAGACATCAAGTCAGTATCCACTCTTGGCAAGAATAAAATGTCAAGCTATTTCTCTAAAAAACGATTTATTTAATACTATTTCATTGGACACAATCTTGTAGCATAAGTTAAGGGTTGTGGCATGACTTCACCGACTAGTGATAAGCTAAACCAATTAAACTCTCAGGCTACATCCACACTAATATGTTTTCGTTTTAAAACGCATACATTTTTGCCATGTTTATACTTAGCGTCCACACTACTCTGGCGTTTTTGAGCCCCTACAACTGAGACGTTTGAAAATGATGACGCAGACACCCACGTTTGTTTCTTGATCGGGTCTTATCAGTCATGATGTGTCCTTCCCTGAGTCATCACGCCCCATCGCGTGAACCTTTTCCGTAAGAAAACAAACGACATCAGCCTCGACCAAGCCCCAAGGAAGTGCGCCGGTGGTCGAACCCAACTTTCGTAGTGGCCAAACGGCGGTACTGCAACTTCTGTGTCCATCACGTGATGCCATTGGGTCCAAAAATACTTTTTCCCCATAGACTTACATTGGGAAAGAGACACCTGTAACTCAGCAGATAATTTTTTTTTTAGGTGAATCAACTTCCCAGTACGAACACTATAATAGTCCTTATTTAAAAAAACAACGGCGTGACGTTGGGACCCCGTGACCGAGTCATGTGACCGAGCGGACATTACTGCGCATGTTCCATGTGCCCATAAGATCCGGGCACTTTTCTAGACGGAAGTTGAGTTATTTAGGCTTCATGCGCCACTGAGCAACTTTCATAGGAATGAACGGAGCCCCGCCTCCAACGCTGTATCCAGTTCTCTTAATACATCCATGGCCTCGACCACCAGTGGTTAATGTTAATGTGGACACCGAGTTACAAGCGTTGCTGACCTTGTTGTCTCCGCTAGCAGCTGTTGTGCAGTTAAATTCTGCATTTTATAATATAATGCTACTACTGCCTACATGCACAGGAAGAAAGCTACTATTCGAGCGCTTTGCATCATTTCCCGTGTTCAGCACTACTTCCTGTTCACACCGGCACTTGCATGCCCAGTGTACGTGAATGGTCATGTGATATGTGTTTTCGGGCGTGGTAGTATGGATGGAGATTCATTCTGAAACGGCCCTAAAACGCTCGTCTGGACGGCATTACAGCATTTTTATTATCAAAAAGTGTTCACTAAACATTCAGTCATTTAGCTAAAGAGAAAACTTGCATTGTGTGCTCAACAGTGTGTTATTCATAGCTTTTGACATTTCTCTGATAATTAGATTTGTCTGGGGATTCATAATGTTTTAATAGACTTTTAGAATATATATTTAATAGATTGATTAAATGCAGAATTAATAGAACATTATCAAACCCTGAGTGGGTTTCACAGAAGAACAAGTTAAGGTTGACTACAGTTATTCCAGTGAGTTGTTGGAAAAAAGCTTCTTCTTTTTACCTCCCACGTAGCGTATCGGGCATCACATGTCTTCTCCTGATTCACTCGGTACGTATTTGTACCATAATGTGTGCAGCCTGAACTGGTCGACCTTTCTAGTGCATCTGCCTTTTACAAACCACTAATTAAGACTCCAAAGAGGACCTGACACCTCACCAGTGAATACACCATTCAACACAAAGATTCAGGTCTTTATTGGAACGCTCTAAGAGCCCAGCAGTCATCGTACGAGGCAAATGTCAGCTGTTATTAAAGGCTGTTATTACTCTATGGAATAAAATACTTTATTGCAGAGAAATTACAACAAAAAAAAAAGAAACTTCTCAAGTATCTTGGAATACTTTGGCTCTCTCTATTGAAAGCAGAAAGATGAAAAATAGTCCAGCAGACCTTTAAAATCATGCAGAACTGCCATCATCAGCTGCCATGTGTACCTTTCGTTATTATATTTACGAATTAACAAATTTTACAATGAAAAGTTACCTTGAGCATCTGCCTTTCCTCTTTCATGAATAAAGATATTTAGAAAAAGAAAAGAAAAGTGAAAAGACTAATTTAGTTAGTTATTTGCTGTTTCTTTGAGTTTGTCATGCAATTTCCCCCCAAAAGGTTCTGATGTGCTTGAACAATCCATTTGAATTGAATACTATTCTGTGTGTATGTGCAAATTTCTTTTTTTTTTTTGCACTCAACCATCTCCAGTCTGAGCTCATGGTAGGTTGGATGTGCTCTGCTAACCGTGCTCAATGAGCTCCTGTGTTTGAAACATGATGGTTTTATTATGAAAATGTCCTTTCATCTCTGTTAAGAGAAGTAATTTTACTAATGAGCCTCTGGCTGAATTATAATTGACAACTGCCAAAGACCAGGTGTTTTCCTGCATTTGAATTTCAAAATTTGTGCTGGATAGATGTTTGCTTAAAGCGCGTATTCAAATGCTGAGTGTGTCGAGATGAAGGACCAGCTTTGGCACCAGCTGCCTGGCACTACGGAGCCCCTGATTACGGCACCGGGGGCGACACGTCAGCTTGAAATACTACGCCCTGGGTTAGCATGTTTTGAGGCCAACGGCTCCAGTAAAAACCCCAGCTGGATCATGACTTTACTCGATGTGTGATGGAGTAGGCGAGAGAGGGCTGCAAAAGAAGCAATCCCAGGCAAGGGCATCTGCAAGGCCAATAAATAATGGGTTGTGTAAGGAGCTGGAGTGATGGCTGGCTGTATTTACTCTCTTCTCTTCTTGACAGCTCTGTGAATGTGGTGTTTTTCTTCTTCTTTTTAAACTCTCTCGCCTGCAGAGGGACAATTAAAGGAGCCCATGCTCGGTTCTAGACTCAGCGAATGATTATGGAATACTGATGAGAGGTGATGCTCAGCCAATCCTAACAGTTTCACTGCATTGATTTGTTTCTGTTGGAGTTTTTTTTGGCCGACTTGATGAAAAAAGCCTCCGCCAGCTGACAGTCTGATAGGAAAAAAAATAATATATTTGCTTTGAGTCTGACAGGGTGGCGGGGAAAGGAATATACACAGATAAAGTGCTGGGCTGAGGAAGTTATAGCTCAGGAAACAGAATATGTGAGACATTAAAGAATTTGATTTACATTTCACATTAACTTTTGTTTGTGCTCTTTATGTAGTAATATCTGTGTTTACTGAAGCTGGGGACAGACATACAGACTAATGCAAAGACTCAAAGGACTCAAAGCATTCAATTATAAAATCGGAGTCCAGTGTCACAGCTGGGGGTTAGCCCCCGTGGCCCACATGGCACCAGACCTTTATGTCTATCGTTGCAGGTGGTGGAACAACATGGCAGCAGACCCATGGAGGGAGCATGCCCAGCTACCAGGCCGTAACGTTTTCTCTACTCCAGACATGGTTGCTCCATTCGTAAGAAATTTCAACATTATTTAGTATGTTAAGCAGAAAAGGGGAACAACATCACACACAGTACAGTGCAAGTCACGACTTCCTGTTGTGAAAACGCATGTGAAGTGTGAATAGCATACTTAACAAAGTTGTTGGACCACATTTAAATGTGCATAATGTTAATTATGTTTACAGCCAGAGGACACTAGCGGACGCTGGAACGTACGTAGTGTCACTAGTAGTGGTGTTATTTCTGTATTTAACAAATCAAACCAGCATATATTCCCTCTCTAACGTCTGCCTACATGTTCTCTGCTGCCGTTAAGTTATCTTCTTGCTACGGTAGGTAACAACAACCACAGAGGAGGAATTCTTCTTCTTCCTCTCCAACTTGTACTTATCTTGTTACTCATTCACAGGCACTACCAACCGCATGGCACGTTCCCAAACATACTGCTTAAAATAACACGGCAGCCTAAAGTATCCAAAAGTAACGGAAAGTAATCAAGTTACTTTAATATTGTGATTCTTGGATTAGGTTGCTGACTATATTTAAAAAAAAAAAGTAATTAGTAATTGTAACGGTATACATTATTAAAGTAACCATCAAAACCCTGCTGTTGCGTTTGTCTGCCTAGTATCCTACAAATTACGTTCATATTGGATAACGCCAATGCTCACTGTAGGACTGTACTGTAGTGTTCCCATTATGCAGTGAATCAGACAGTAAAGGTGTGGAGGTCGTGGTGGTGGATGGGCGCGTTATGCATCTTGTAAGACATGCAGTTAATGCTCCTAGCTTACTGTAACCATCATTTTTTAACCTTTACTAAGTGTTTTTGTTGCCAAACCCTCACCATGCCTTACTCATAACGAAATATCATGACTGCCAAGTTTCCCTAACCTTAGCTGTACTGCACTTTTACAGTCAGAGATATTGTTGATATTGTACTTTAGAAAATAATGGAATTTACTTCTTTTATGTAATCCAGGGTTCTTCAGAATCAAATCATGTTTTTTTTCTATTGTTAGAATTACATTTGTACCACAGTGGAAATGAACATCCATCAATAAACAATCTGTTGTTCCTCTGTGCTGTAATTTACATGATAACAGACAGAAAAATCCAAATTTGGATGAAATGGTGGTTGGAGAGACTTGGGCAACAGGAAGTGTAAACTGCAGAGAGAGTTGTGAGAGGTGAGTGAACTCTGAGATGAACTTCAGCTTTGCACTGAGACCTGGATGAACTGGATTATAAAATAATACTCTCTCTCGTGGCACAGTGCAATATCGTTCTGTTTGCTCTCTGTTTTTCAGACGGGTTTTTATTGTTATTTCTCCCACGCACACACTTCTAATGTCGACCGTCGTGATTTAAAGTCCAAAGAATGTGTGAAATAACCTTAAAGGGAACAACCGCAGCGAATAGACGGAGGCAGGAGATCAGAATCTTTAAACGCGCTATGATTTTTATCTCCATGCTGTCAACAACAAACTCTGGACTCCAACTCGGTTTGATCAATCTTATCACCCAGTTATAACATGAGCTTCTGAATCACGTGACTGTAAAAATATTCCATTGAAGGCAATAGAAACTCAAATCTTTCAGGCTGGTTTATGAGCAATGTGCCTCCTTCTGCTCTTCAACAGCAGGAAAAACTGTGAGCTGCAGACTGAACCAGGGATCAAACAACAGGAGTTCTCAAATCTTGCCTGCAAAGGGCAGTACAGACTGTCAACTAAGCTGCTCACAGTATACGTGATAGGGCAACGATGGCTGTCGCACACATGAAGGCAAAGCATCACACACCACCTGATCTCATTCATTCAAAAATACAGGTTGCACAGCAACGTTCACTGTGAATACAGTACAGAAAATATTGTTTTTGAAGGAACGTATTTGGGCATTTCTGAGATTAAGGCTTGTTTTTTCAATCATACGATAATTGTTTAGTCTATCAAATGTCAGAAAAGAGAAATAGATCCCAACAGGGTGTCTTCAAATTGCTTGTTTGGTCAAATACAATAGCCGTGTTTCCATTCAGCGTATTTTTATATGCATTTTGAAGTCTCACATTAGAAAAGCTGTATGGAAACGGCAAAGTTCAATAAAACATCCTCAATTGCGCAAAAAAGGTTTTACGCTCGCTTAAGGTGGTTTTTGCCTTCATCGATAAAGAGTTGATGTGCTAGATGGGCCACACAGTCTCACAGCATTTTGTGAAATTGTCACGAAATTAAATGTATTTGATTTGTTTACATAGACAGTATTTCCCCTTTTTTCATGACGCTCAGCACGACTTTCAAAAACGTATTTTTCATGTTTTTTCCTACAACTGTCCAGACGCACGTGTCAATTTCTGCTTCAGTCTTTTCAAAATGAAACTACTTAGTTAGGTTTAGGAAAAGATCGCGGTTTGAGTTTAAATAACTGCCCAAATTCTTGAAGACCTCGTTCCATTTTTCTCTTGTAGATAGTTAGATGGCCAAGGCGACTCGTTTCATTTCCGGTTCGCAACCTCTACTTCTTCTACTCTGTTTACTGGCAGATTACAGCTATGCGTAGCCTCTTTATCGCCAACTTCTGACCAAACTATGCAGCCTAGTTTATTCGCTCCAAACCAGTTGATTGAAACGCGCCACACTTCCTTTTTCCCGACATGTGATTCAAAACTGAAAAAAAGCAGCAAGACATCACTTTTGAGAAGCCAAAATCAGCAAATGTTTGTGATTTTTGGTTGAAAATGTTCCATTAATGGATTAACCAATTTATAATTTCTTTATTATATGTTTTGAGATTTTCAACTGTGAGATTAATTCCTTCATTGCTTGAGTCTAAGTTGCCTCCAAGAATGGAAGTTAATAGTAAAAGTGACTTCTCTTCCAGTTCATTTTCTCTGTTTTCCTCCTCTCCCATTACAATTTGCCAGCATCACTCTCAGAACTTGGTGAGCCTTGGACCGCTTCACTCTGAATGAGCCCGGACAGACTGGGCTTGTCAAAATCAAACAAAATTATTGTCGGATTTCAGCTGCTCGAGACTTATAATAACCCCGTCACCTGTTCAGAAGCTGTTGGTGCCACAGGAAAGCCTCCAGACCAAACTGGATGGTCGGGGTAGACTTAGAAAAACTTTCTGCGTGACCTCGACTTTGGTTTATTAAAACCAATCCTCCTGGAGAGGCAACCTGATTTGGTCATTCAGCCAGCCTCTCTATTGTCCTGTTTAATGATACGCTTCTCATCTAATCTACACAATAGCACAAGAGTGTTGTGCTGATTACGGTTGACCCTAAAAGTAATTGGCAGGCTGCTTGCCAAAGCAGGGAATTAATCTAATGTTTTGGAGCAGTGATGAATCAAAAGCATTCAGAGGGGATAAATCACAAGAGGCCCCACAAACAAATGACAGTGACTGTAATTATCAAAAGGACTTTGTTTTGCAGCTTCAGAAGAACTCGGTGTGCTGAGAGAAAGGCAATAAAGCTCTCCGAGGCCGAAGACGCAGTCTCGGCAGACTGCAGAGCTATTGTGTAAGTCAATGCCCGGCCAGGGGAGGCTGCAGATTACAGACGTCTGTGGAGAGGTATGAACGCCAGGTTACTGGGAACTACTGGGAAAGTGTGGGCGAGGAAAGTTAGAACTATGAGACCTATAATCAATGGAGTCTTTAGCAAGGCACAAAATCTGCCTGATCTCATAGAAATATATGAAATTACCATGACCTCTTAACAGCTCATTACATGGTGGTGACGGCAATGTAATATGTGAAAATGACATGCCTGTACAACGGACACAATGCCAATGGAAATGCTTTAGTCTGCACAATCCGAGAGGCTCTAGATTGTTTTTGGACACAAAAAAAAAAGTCTGTAAAACCATTCCGCCAACAATACTGATTTACTTGTGACGTTAATCATGGATGGATTATCAGACAATGGGCCCAGACATGTAAAGGGCCGCCACCCCTCCTACATAAGAACAAGAGCCACAGATTCAAAGAGACATGTTTTTTTGCAACTATTTGTGGACATTTTGCATCTTTTTGTGGTACTTTTGTCTATCTTTTTTATCATTTTACATTTCTTTTTGGTTATTTTGCATCTCCTTTTAGTCGATTTTCATCTCTTTGTGGTCATTTTGTATCTCCTTTTAGTCGTTTTGCATCTCTTTTTGGTAGGTTTGCATCTCTTTTTAGTCATTTTGCATCTCTTGGTAGTTTTGCATCGCTTTGTAGTCATTTTGCAACTCTTTTTGGTAGTTTTGCATCTCTTTTTGGTAAGTTGTTTATTTTAGTGTTGACTTCCCAACAAGAAATGTGAGCTGTAGCTTCAAGAGAAGTTCTTCCCAATAGGCCCGTTCAGTAATCCGTCCATGATGCTAATAACTTGAAATTGATTTTAAACTAATTGTTATTTCCAGGCTTGTTGAGGGGCCTCTCCATGTTGGGGACATTGGTAGTTCATTCCACTATTTGTGGAGAATGACATCCTGAAACCTTATAAAACATTTGTAGGTTCAGGAGACCTTGGTTTTTCTATGGTGAATAACATTGATCATTAAAATGAAATAATTTACAGTGCGGGAAGATCATTTGGGAATCAGCAGCTTCTCAGTCTTCTCAGATAAATAAAAGGTCAACAAGGACTCATTGAATACATTTGTTTCTGTTTTTGCAATTTGTTTATAATCAACATCTATTCTTTTTGTGTTTTATTATCACTGAGTGTCATCAATGAATGCAAATCACATTTAAATGGGCGGCTGTAAAATCAAACAACATTGATTTCTTTCCAAATTTAACAATAAAAATCATTTTGAATCCAATTATACCAATCATGACTGATGAATTATGAAAATATGTCAGCAGGCAAATGCCAAAAAGCCGGCCTGTTAGTCAGCACGCTGTGATGTTTTGTTTGATGTGGTACAGTTTGCTCTCCGAGACACTTTTGCCCACAGCAGAGAGAGCTGCTTTCTCTGCATATGATGCGCTGAAGGTGCTGCTTGTGGATCCTTTTAAAGAGCATAAACACGGGTATTCATAGGATTCTGGAGAGCTTTCTGAACGCTGCAGAGCTGTTCCTCACCACGGTTGAGACAGTCGCAAAATACCTCAAATTAAAGGATGTTGGGCAAACACTTGAGTGAGAGAGAGGGGAGCAGGGGGCAGATAGGGGAAAATGGAGAAGGAGGGAGAAAGGCGAGTGAAGCCGGTGCTTTCATGTCCTTCCAGTCCTCCCTCTGACATAAGGGTTTACTCAGAGAAATCTGCCGCCTGTGGTTCTTCATAGAGTTCTGAATTGGCCCTATCAGTGGGATTTGTTTGCACAAAAGGGAGACATTTGGACTGGGATTATCACAGGCTCAGACCTCCATGTCTCAGCTCAGTGCAGCAGCCTGCCAGAGATGTTCCTTCTCGCCAAAACTCCTGCAACTCTGAACCAAATCGGTGTGCACGGGGCTGCAGTAAAGAGCAATAGGCCTACTTAGTGTTTACAGAGTCGGGAGGTGTCCTTTTTATGAGCTTCCCAAAACACAAGAACAAAAGTGTAAAGAATGGATCAAACTGTGTGTTCACCTGTTGTAACGTCAGCTACAATCGTTAGCATGTCCGGCTAAAGCTTATACAACTTGCAGTAGTAACATCAGAGGAGCATATTAGCTAAGGTTATTAGTTTGTGGGTTCACATGTTAAAAAAAAACATTTACAAACTGTGTAGTATATCTCTGCTGTGTGGAAGCCGGTCCTGGATACTTTCATACACTCCACGAAAGGTCAGTAAAAATACGGACCAATGTGTACTCGTGTTAATATGAAGGAATTTTCTGTATCGATTCTTCACAGGAGTTTTACCCGTACTTTTTAAATACACATT
Organism: Helicolenus hilgendorfi; assembly: GCA_916700815.1. Classification (NCBI taxonomy): domain Eukaryota; kingdom Metazoa; phylum Chordata; class Actinopteri; order Perciformes; family Sebastidae; genus Helicolenus; species Helicolenus hilgendorfi. The sequence continues at coordinate 2,125 of CAKALG010040410.1, read as the reverse complement.
GCATTGTGGGAACAAGAACCTCTGCTAGCATGAAAGTTGGAAGAGGTAAAAACCATCACACATGGCAAAGTTTAGTTCAAATTTCAGATTTGGAGAGAGAAGGACTTAACGTTAGCTCGGTATCGTTTTAGTTGGAAAGCTGTTTCGTTGTTTAGTTCAGCTGTTGTCGACCGTTAACGTTACCAGATATGCCAGGAATATTTTGCTGACTCATTTTGAGACCAACACAATAATATGATATTGTAATTTGTGTTTTCCCCACGCTTATATTTTATACTTCAATGGACTTCAGGTAGAGTTAGCCCCAGTTTTAGCCTCAGGCAGTCCGCAAAGACCAATAGGTAACGTACAAATGCTAGCGTTAGCGTCTGTTTTCCATCCAGAATGTGAAGGTTGGGCCTGCTATTTGGCTCGGTACGGAGGATATACTGTAAATCAACAAAAATTTCCATTTTAGGGTTGAAGAAACGGAAAATGAACTGGTAATTTTCTGCGAGGAAATTATCTGTTTTTCTACAGATTTTTTTCTTAGAGTGTAGGTTGACCATATTTTCAAACCCATAAACCAACACCCTTAAAGCTGCAATGGGTAGAAATGGAGCAAATATGATTTTAAAAAGTTATTTTTATAAAACGGTCACTATATCCTGACAGTAGTGCACCGGTAATCTGAAAAACAAAATCATGTGCCTCTCTGTCCTCCGGTGCTCCTAACGGCATCTGCAGGATTTCACAAACCGGAGGGAAACAACCAATCAGTGCTGATCTGGACTCTGCCGTCCGGCTGCCGTCTATGATAGCCGGCAAAACGGTCAAACTAGGCAGCGCTGATCAAATACGGATCAATATTCTGTTACTGTAATGCCCATTACTCACCTCAAATGTTTTCAGAAACATCTGCGATTGGTCAAAGTCTTCCACCACTTCTTAGTTTGACAGGTTAAATCGCAACAGTAGCAAAAGGGCAGGGCTTGGCGTACGTCAGACATAGTGCGCTCAGTTCCTCCGTATGAAAGTAATTATAATGGTTTGAAGTCAATAACAATCTTGTTATGATTGTTTTTTTTAATGATGAAATCTACTCAGGAATTGCAGATGGAAATTTGCAATCTGGTGCAGATCATTCATTGTTCTCTGTCCCTACTGAGGGAATAAATAAATAAAAGTGTAAGTAAAGGATGCGCCCAGGAGCCCCTCTGAATGCCCGTTTCCACTTGTTCATTACCATCCTTTCCCCCTGGCTTTCTCCACCCTTAAATTAAGTCTCAGTGTTGCACCATTTCTTTATTGCTAACTGGAGAAAAGAATGTGCAAAAGGAAGTTAAAACCATCCGTGTTTTCATAAGATAACTGTTGCTATTAATCACCAGATTACAGTGTCAACATCTTCTTTTTGCGGTTGTGTCTCGACCATCTGCTGCGTATCATGAAGTATGTCGCGTACAAGAAAACAAGCAAGGAAAGGCACTGATTAAAGGAAATTTGGTAAAAAAAAAAGAAGTACTCATTAATTTGAAGCAGTAGCACAGAACTCTGTGTTTCTCCATTGAACATGAAAACGATGCAGCTACTTATCCAGCTCCAACAACCCCCGAAAAGAAACAAACATTAGTCTTGTGAGATCATTTCAATCAGATTTCCCTTCAGAAAGATAAAATGGCATTTCATCACATCTCTTAGAGAAGCATGGAATCGTTTATTCTCTCTCTGTTGGTGTGGATTGTGGGCCGAACACACAGTAGCGTCGGGGTTTGCCGGGGTAACGATCTCTTACACTGAGAACAACAAAAATAAATAAAATGCTGGGATGCTCGTGGGAAGAGGGAGACAAAAGTGAGTCGCGGAGGATTTGCAAAGTGAGAAATCTGCATCTCATCAGCAGAGTTTGAACCCTCAAGTCTTTTCACTGCCCTTTTCCATGCAGATGCAACTTCTACCTCTCCCCCTTCTTCTTCACATCATGTCTTCATCTTCCTCATCTTGCTGTTCCAGTTCTGAGCCCAATGGCCTCGGAAGCACAAAAACAGAAGATTTAAAACAGAAGAAGAAAAGAGAGAGAAGCTCCAGAGGCGGCGGTGGCATATTTTTTTGTTAAGCTTCTTCACTGCATGCCCCACAGATGTAC
>CAKALG010040407.1:0-10972 GCA_916700815.1 Helicolenus hilgendorfi | reverse complement strand
CTGGGCTTGCAGCTCCTCTAACCACCCGAAAAAATCTGACGACCACATGCCCCAGTAGGGAAGGCTTCGTTTCTCCCTCTTCCCTATGCTGCCGGCTGCGTCGCTCTCCTCTTCTGCTCCTGTCAAACAAGACAGTGACAGAAAGAGGTGTGAACTCTATTTCACACCATGTCCATCATTTCAGGATTACTGCATATTACATTGTCAAGTCCATTCATTTGAAATGAGCTGCTGACATACCTGTAGGGGGCAGGAAGCCGAGGAGAAGGAAATAGAGCAGCACAGACATGTACAGAGCATGCATGCTTTCAGCAACTGAAAGACACAACACAAAAGGCTTGACCTGGAAAAAAGTAATTTGTTCTGCAGTCTGCAAGTGAAATATATACATACGTGTGTGCGTGTGTGTGAATTCAGGTGCATATGGCATCACCAGATTGTGTAGCACATGATCTAAAGATGGAATATAATATTCAGCATTCCCTTTAAAAAACGTGCAGGCTCAAATTGAAACTCCACGTGTCCAGAACATCTTTGCTTCACCAAATATCATCTTCTGTCTTATCTTACCGGATCCGTTGGAGATCACGCTTGTGGTCCTGTCCCTCGTCCTTCTGTCTAAGACTGATCTCTGGATGACGACTGCATCTGGATTAGAAGTAGGCATGTTTGTTTTTCACATATTGCCTCTTTCCACCTGCCTGCCTCCAAAGCACGTCAGTGAACGTCTTTCACACCTCTCGTGTCCATTTACTTCATCCAGAGGAATGTATCATCATTTTTTTTTTTTTTTTGCCACAAAGTGTAAAAATGTAATAATGTTTTGTTAAGATGTTGTGTTTATAGGCAAGGTAAGGTGATTTAAAATGAGTGGACACATCTGGATCCAGCCGCCGGTCCTATAACTCCCCAATTACTTGATATATATTTAACTATGTTGTTGTCACAACCGTCAGGAGCTCAGCGTGAGATTTTTAGCCTTAAGCTACATGGAATAATATTGATGTTTTTTTCAAGGTGAAGAGAGGAGAGAAAACATGGATGAAAGCAGATGAAAAGAAGTATGTACCAGACACTTTTCACACTTCCTATCCAGACAGACTGTACCAACACTACATCATCAGGCCACAGGGAGTGAAGTTAGTTGTCAGGTTTTTTTTTGTTTTTGACCATCCATTTCTCTGTTCTGTGGATGTTTGTTTCTCTCTGAGGACATCGGCAGAGAGAGGAAGGGTTATTACTGAATCCATGCTGTGTCTCTCTGTTGTGCTTTCAGGACAAACCTCACAGACTTGGTTACTGTCAGCTTCCACACACAAAGTGTAGATGATCTTTGTCAGTGAAGGTGTACTAAGGTGTTTGAAAAAAAGGTTAAAAAAAATGCTAAAGCAGCTGGTCACTGTAGTTTTTTTTTTGCCAAATGTTAGTCAAACAGGAGTAAAGGGGGCATTTGTAAGCATCATATTAAAGCTGCAGTCATTAGGCAAAAATTCCATATCTTTTCAGTATATTGTGATTTAAGTGCTCTGAGAGAAAACTAGACTTCTGCACCTCCTCATGGCTCTGTTTTCAGGCTTTTCAAAATCTAGCCCGTGACAGGAGACTTTAGCCAATCACAGGTCATTTCAGAGAGAGAGCGTTCCTATTGGCTGTTCATCTAACGGAGGCAGCTGTCAATCACTCGCAAACTCCGATCAAACGGTCAAACTAGGCAGCGCTGATCAAATTTGAATCAATATTGTGTTACTGTAATGCCTATTTCTCACCTCAAATATTTTCAGAAACATCTTGTAGTGTACTGTTTAGGTGGCCTTATAGATAAGTGTACAGTGAAAACTGATGAGTATGAGCCTTACAGTTTGCAATACATCACCAATTTAGGCATACATCAGCAATTTATGTTTGTCTGAAATGTCCCATTTTAAGATTTGTGAGGAACACAAAGACAAGGAAAACTGGAAAAAATATTAGGGAGTGATCTTTTCTTTGGCTTATGGGGCGTTACATCGTCAGCCCAGTTTTCCCTACGTGACACAAATAATTCCAATTTATGATATAACATATGCTGTTCTCTAAATGACCTAACCATGCATTTAAAGATGGGTCCCAACCCAACATGGTAATGATGCAAACTGGGAGTTACCAGAGGGTGTAATAAAATAAAATAGGGATTTCTGAGAGGGTGTAATAAAATACCTTACCGGGCTTTTCCAACTAAACTCCCTCCAATTTTGTGAACTGGTAGACTTCCATTGATACATCCATATTGTTGTCCATTCTTCCTCAGATATGATGATCCTTCCTTCTCCCGTTATGATTTAATATACACTATGCACTGTGTCCATTTTCAATGGTGTGCATTCTTTTTGATGTGAACCCTTAAAACAAGTCAGTGTCTGCTTGTCACGGGTTATTTGTGAACATGAAATGTGAGCAGTTCGACCCAAGTTTGATTTGTTCTTCTCAGATTGTTACATTTTAATGATTTTGAGAGTAGCATCCAGTATCCAATATTTGACAAGAAATAATATCTGTATCTGAAACAGAACAGAAATATCACCATCTTGATAATTGATTAATCGTTTAAATCATTTTGTTAAGCAAAACTGCCAAACATATGATGGCTCCAGATTCTCAAATGTTTTTGTTGCTTTTCTTGGTCTTAACGTTACAGAAAATGTTTATTTATTTGTGTTTTTCACTGTTTTCTGATGTTTTATGGGACAACAAATGAATCGAGAAAATAATCTGTAGATTAATCGATAATGAAAATAACCGTTAGCTGCATCCCAACAGGGGAATACGCTTTGACTGCACAGGAAAAACTTGTGAGTAGGATAAATTCACTGATGGTTTTGAAGATTTGCTTACAATGAGAAAAATACAGAACATCTCCACTCTCCAGCCTTATCTCTGAAGAAAGAAGCCTCCTGGGGTTGAGAGAAGATGAATAAATGTAACTGAAAAGACAAGTTGAAAGCATTTCCATTAGTGTACGTATAGGAGCACATCATGTTAACGTGTGATGCAGCTACGGGTCCAGTAAGATGAGACGTAACAGGGACTGAACAAGGTAAGGAAAATAAATGTAAAGAGCGAGACAGAGGAGCCATTATCTTGTCAGTACATCACTGCATGGTAACAACTAGTTCTGCAGTAAAGTTGCTGTATTTATGAGGCCTTATATTCTGCTGTCCCACTCTACATCCACTTAGTGTATATCTCTCTGTTACTCTTTTCTGGGCTGGCTCTCTCTTTTGTCTCCTTTAACCACCTCCTTTTTCTGGTTCAGGGCTCAGCAACCTTTACTATCAAAAAACCCATTTTAGGCAAAAAAATAAAAATAAAAATCTGTCTGGAGCCGCAAAACATTTGATCATTGTGATGAAGGTAACACAGTTTATAGTCTAAGTATATAGTATATAAGTCTAATGCAGTGAGGGCCAAAATACAAATGTACTACGGAGTATTAGGGTCACATTGAGGGTAAAAAATGATGAGATTTCCAGAATAAAGTCATAATATTAAGAGAAAAAAGTTGTAATATTACGAGAATAAAGTCATAACTTTACGAAAAAAAAAGAAAATGAATACTTTATAATATTATGATATTTTCGTAAATTTATGACTTTATTCTTGTAATATTATCACTTTATTCTCGAAATCTCCAATTTATTTGGAGTTTTATTTCATTAGGCACAAACAGTGAGCTTGTTGTAAGTTGGCAGTGAAGTTGGCAGAGCCTTTGACTCACATCCGTCTGGAGGTAACTCCGCAACAGGTGCCTTCAGTGAAGTGAATTAAATTGAGTATATCGGCCTGAAGACTGTGGGTTGAGTTTGGCGAGTTGGCTTACGTTGGGAGAGATTCCAGTTTGTTTGGGTGGAGTACTGTTTGTTGATGTTAATTTTTGGTTTTGTTTTGCCTCAGATTTGTTTATGTAAAGCACCACATGCCCTTCCCTTGAAAGCTTCCATTCTGTCTTTAAGCCAGTGTGTGCCCTAAACCATCCAACGGATGTTGCCTTTTATTTCAAATATGAATCACTATTCTGTTACTGTAATGCTTATTTCTCTCTTCAAATGTTTTCAGAAACATCTTGTAGTGTACTGTTTAGCTGTAAAATGAGAAAGTTTGTGACTTGGCAGCCATGTCGAGATCAGTTGAGTAAATAACCAGCACCGCCCACCAGCCGGAGTAAACATTCTCATTTTACAGCTAAACAGTACACTACAAAATGTTTCTGAAAACATTTGAGGCGAGAAATAGGCATTACAGTAACAAAATATCGATTTATATTTGATCAGCGCTGCCTAGTTTGACCTTTTGAGTTCAGGAGTGATTGACAGCTGCCTCAGTTGAATGAGTGAATGTAAAATATCTCAGACATCTCATTACTGAAGACATGACAGATGATGATGATATTTACAGGCAATGCCGCAAGTTGTACACACAAGCAAACATTGTCTTACAGAAGTTTAGTCTGTGTTCAGACAGAGTGAAGATGTCTCTGTTCAGAGCATATTGTACACCACCACCATATTGTGTCTGCATGCATAAATGCTTTTCAAACTGTATTAAGAAATCTCATGTACAAATTTATTAATGACTGTGAACGTCCCTGCATTTGGTGATTTGACCGTATAAAAACTCGGGTTTAGTGGAATAAATGCTGTTTCTAAAGAATGTGACTGAAATCAAAACCTTACATTTTACAAATTCAAATCACATTTAAATTAAATTTGCAAGAGAGAACTAACAACTGAGTTCAATGTTCTTCTTTTGTTTAGTAGTTCTTTGGTTTCTACTGAGCTCATTGGAAAGAGTTCCGCTCAAACAGTAGGAAGCCATACAGGCAGAAAAAATAACTTCAATAACATAGCATAAGCATATAATCCCACTGCCTCCTAAAGGAAATTGAATCCACTGGTAACCGTCTCTCTTGTAGGCTCTTGCAGTATGGATATGGATATTGAAAATGTGAGCAGCTGTCAGGCGAAAATGCAAGAAGCCTAATACTTCCATCTTGTGGACGTTTAAAGGTACTTTAGCCCATGTTTCAGTGACAATTTTACAAGGTCAAAATATTTACTCCTCTGTTGCTGGATACATCTTTTTAATCAGCCAAATATATAATAATAAAATAACAAATATTGTTATTTTTCCTGACAGGTGGACGTCCAAAACACTGAATAGTGATTGAACTTCTTCATCCCAAAGGTAATTGCTCTTAAATATAGTACATAAACCACAGTGCGGCTGAGGTGTTTCAGTCAACTCTCTCTCATTGAGATATAAAATCCCAACTGTTGGCAGATCAAAACTGAGACAGATGGTGGTTTGATCATGACTGACGCAGACAAAAACACTCCTCAGGTGACCTCAAGTATCAGCCAGACCAGCTGTCAGATACATTGTGTATACACAATGTAATCCCTACGTAAATCCCTGTAGGGATAAATGCCCTGGAGGGACTTTTAATGGCTTTTAGATGACATTTAATGAGTGCGTATACAGTGGTACAGTGGTTTAACGTGACAATCTCGAAGATTTTCACTTAAATGTCTGTTAAGTCATTATCGATTTCAGAAGGAGGTAACACAATGGTGATTGAGCATATAGCCCACTGATGAAAATATTGCAATATTTAAATATTTGCAGTATTATTTAAATTGAAACTGGGTGTCTGTGGCGACACTCACGGGAAAATATCTGTATTACACTTTTTCTCCACACACAAAAAAAATTACGATACACACAATTTTGAAAACTTGAAGCTCTATGATTTCTTATTATTTCGTCATACTATGACTTTTCTTTATTTTTTTCAACATACTATACTATGACTTATTTTGATGTTTTTCAACATATTATACAATGTTGTGTTTTTTATATTTTCGACATACTATCCAATGACTTTTTTTGGACATACAATACTCTGACTTTTTAATTTTTTCGACAAATACTATGATTTTTTTCCGGACATACTATAAGATGAGTCATAGTATAGCATGTTGAAAAAAAAAAAGTCAGTGTAATGTCGAGAAAAAAAAAAAAATGATGTTATAGTATGTCTAAAAAAATTCATAGTATATTATGTCAAAAAAATAAAAAATGTCATAATATAGTATGTATAAAAAAGTCATAGTTTAGTTTGTTGAAAGAAATTTCAAAATAGTCATACTAAAGTATGTTGAAAAAGGTCTTGGTATAGTATGTCGATAATAAAAAGTCATAGTACACTATGTTGAAAATAAGCTACAGTATAGTGTGCCGAAAAAATAAAAAGTCAGTGTAGTATGTCGAAAAAATAAAAAATGGTATACCTTTTTTATTCCAACATTACAGATGTAAACAATAAGAGAAAACATAACGTACCTCTTGATGACAGATTGGGCAGCTGTAGCTCAGGTGGTGGAGTGTGTTGACAAATATGACATAGGAAAAAAGTATCTTACAAATTAGTGAGTCAGTCCGGGTAGGAGGGAGGCGCAACAACAACCATCAGGATAGTAAAAACGACAACCAATCACACATTTCAACACGTAATCCTAGTATTCTTCGAAAAAATTTATTGAACAAAAGTATTTAAATTCTCATCACGTTGTCGGTGATACAGTACCATAGTTTGATCTCAGCGATTCATATATGCACCTCATCTTATTTTTGAATATATACATACAGTGGAGACAAGAATTAAATAACAATGCTCAATAACATTCAGATATATCATATAAAAGCTGAGGACCCCGTGATCAACAACACTTCCATTGGTAAACAAATGCACAAAGGAAAAGAAAATAGACAAGGAAAATGTTTGGTAGGACTAGAATCGTTTTTCATTATAGGCCAGATGACAGTAAATTTGGTTTCTTGCAGTAAAAGATGACTCTTATTATATATTGACAGTTAAGTTAATTGATGTTAAGCCCCGCCCCCTTAGCTACTGTTGCTACGCTTTCCAAAGCCCTGGTCTTGTGCAGCACATTCAGCTTAAACCGAGTAGTAATTTCAGAAACAGATCCTTGATTTCAGCCAGAGGCAGACAAACACAGGTGTCTCATTTCCAGCCAGCAACAGTCAATTTTGCCATCTTAAATGACAACTGTCGCTGGAAGATTTTACTAGCTGTAGCTGACTAGCTAACTAATAAATGGTGGGCTATTTGGCCTTGGAAGGGGCAGGGTCTATCTGCAGTCTTGCAAGCTACATGACACAACCACTTTACTACAAGACACACCGACTTTATTACACGGCACACCCCGAGATAACCCAAACCATGATCTTTTCGTAAACCTAACCAAGTAGATTTGGTGCCTAAACCTAACCAAACTGTGACCGTTTTGAGGGCGTATCATTTAGTAGGCGTGTCTTGTAGCACTGTGCACCCACAGATACACCTACTTGGATGGAAGTGACGCTCGGTTACTACTGTGGGTAGTAAGCCAGTTAGCCAATCGTGCTAATGATTATATTAGAGCAGATAAACACACCGTTTAGTCCTTTCCTTATACTTTCATTCAGGCTTTTGGTTTTGGAAAAGCTTGGAAATAAGACACTCCCTCCAAACTCTTCGTGTTAAATGTCTCGTAAACAGACCTGCCGTGCTCGGTTACAGTCGCTAAGCTATGATTGGACAATCGCTGCTCGGGGGAGGGGTTTAGCAGACTGGTTTCATGAATTAGTAGTATTATGAAGTATTTCCAAATTATTTGTTGACCTATGAATGACAGTGTGTGATGTATAAGTGTAGAGCTCAGGGCCGTCCCTTCTTAGTTCATTACTTATTGTGGTCTCAGTTGATCACTAAATTGTGTAGTTTATTTGTGTATAAAGACACTTTTCTCCCAATTCTCTGTAATCGCAAGATTCACAAAGATTACTCATCTTTGACAAATACTACACCTGAAGACGTACTCTTTTATAACTATTAATTCGCAGGAGCTGGAGCAGATCAAGTGTAGTTACTCAAAAGTAGTTACCAAAAAGGGTTTTTTATTATTATTATTCTTCAGTCAGTATCCTCATGTAGCTACAGACACATACTGGAGAACAGAACAGGAACATGTTCAATGTGACACAATATAAAGCATGAGCATAGAGCTACGAATGAATGCCAAGTATGGTGAGTGCAGTGCAGACCTGGAGCCAGTAGTATGGGTACAGGTTGGCACATTTGGTTACATTGATAAACATTCAAACTCTACAGGAAAACAGAGCTCTCCCCTATTGCATTAATGCTCCCTCTCTCCCCTGCTGCCTTTTAGAAATATTACAGGAAGTATTGTATCCAGATTTTCAATAACATCACTACTAATGACTGGGTCTGTAGGGACAGAAACAATTTGAGTAAGTGACAGAAGACACAAGTTCAAATGGGGGAGAGAAATCATGTAGAGGAATGATAAAAAAAAAATTAGGAGAAAAAGGCAAGAGAGTGATTCTGGTCACTTTGTGAAGTCGTTGTATGAAAGAGTAATGATTCAAACCTCCAGAGAGGAATTTAAATGATCTTTTTAAAAAAAAAAAAAAAAAGTTAACTTAGAACAAGCATTGCTTATAAAAAATAAATGAACAAAATAAAACAATGGCCAGCTATTCAACAGGTAAGGTCCCTCAGAGGTCTGTCTTCCTATGTGGATTAAGAGCAATGGTGTAACCTACAATGTGCGTGGTAGTACATGGACATTATGTATGACATCAGAAAGAGAGCTCAACCCCCAACAAGGCCTCAGGCGTTCCGTTAGCAGCAGATGTGGTCACTGCACATGTTAGCATATCCAAAAGACAGAGGCTTATTATGCACTGTGCCGTACATGAAGGATGTAGCTGGGTGTTTGCTGACACAATACTCACCTTCAGGGGGTTATCTACTCGGTTGTAGAGCTAGAGAGAGTTTCATCTGATCGCCACTGGAGGGCGACAGATAAAAGTGGATGTAGTACAGACACCACAGCGAGAGGGTCCAGAGCTAAGGCTTCAGTTAAGACAGTTAGGGGGTGGCATTAGTATCATGTGTGTATGAAGAGTGTGTGTTTATGTGTGTGAGATCCAGTGTAGGTGTGAGGGATGTGTGAATCACAGCAGCGCTTTCACCAGGTACAGCTTGTCTCCATGTTCGCTGGTGAAGATGGGGGCTTTCTTGTAGTGCTCCACTAGTTCATCGATGGAGCTGAACTTGCGCTGGCCGATACAGTAAACTCCCTCAGACTGCTGCACTTTAAAGTGCTTATTCTTACCGGCCGCCTTCAGAGACACAGAGAAATCATTGGGCTGGAAATAGAGAGGGAGACAGGTGTTGATATGGTTAGAAATATGAAAGAGTGAGAACTGACAGAACAGACAAAGCTGCTTTACTCCAGCAGGTGGCAGTGTATTCTCACATTTAACGATCTGCACCCACATTTATCAAACTGCAACATGTGACATTTTTAACTTAAAAGGTAAAAAGTAAGAATCCTTCACTACCTCCTACGCCAAAACTTAAAAACAACAGCTAAAGAAACATTTATGACTTAAAAATACTGAATTTAGAGAGCACCAAGAATCTCTTTAAGGTTCCCTGTTAAGTTTTAGACCGCGTTGCTGTTTTTCTGAGTAGATCCCGTTTTGTTTATGACATGCACACATGGGTGACACACAGGCCTACCAATGACTTCAAACTATTCCACTGATCAACAGGTGGCTGTAACATGGCAACATACGCAGCAATGCGCCAACAAAGGCAGAAGAGGAGAAGGAGAAGAAGAAGAAATGTTTTTAAATTACTTTTCAGTTTAGCATTAGTCACAATAGAAAAATCAGTCCAATCTGAGACAATATGTTTACTTCAGAATAGGATAGTTTTGCATATTATTTCTTGTAAACTTCTTGCTCCATACGCATAGTTGATAGGATGTTACACTACTTTTTTGTTTTACTTCGGATTGATTTTGTCTTTATATGCAACTTTCTTATCACAATTTATATATTCAATTTCAGTTTATTATACATGTTAATTGGTAATGACGATATAAAGGTTTCAGACAAACAATATTAACTACAAAACTAGAGACCATCTTGTGATGGGATCACACCGGCCGCAACACCAAATCGGGTTAGGGGCGTTAAGTGGGCGGGCCCCTTCCCCACTTTCTACCCCCCTAATTCTGGCACCCTTGCTTGGACCACACCCATCTTAGAGCTCTGCCTTCATTTTGACCTCAAATACACACCTGGAAAGTTTTGTGACTGCATCTTGCAGTCGTGACGCTATCGCAGTAACGAAATCTGTCTACATCCATACACATAAATAAACACGTGGCAAAGTACTCAAAACGGCCTCTGTGGTAGTTCCTGCTACATTAGGTTTCTCCAGGACCACATTTTGCCATGATGAGTCACACATAGACTCACATGGTGAAAACAACAGCAGCGTTGCTGTCGTCGCTAGTACATATGAAAACCATATATGTTTTTGTAGAATAGAATCGCAAGGATTTTTAAAAGAGTGCTCAGTAGGGCAGATGTAGGTTTAATTCTTGTGTCTGATTGGCTCATACTGCTCTGAGCATACTGTACATGCTAATAATCATGAAATCACTTAAAAGCTGCTCTTAAAGGTTACTCTGACTCTTTGTTCTAAGTAGGAATGAGTCAATAATAAATGTGTCATATTCTTCACTTTTAACAAACAACATTTTGGCTCTTAAATACGGCCCATAACGCGTCATGCCGGAACTAATTCACATTTCTTATATTTCCAAACGCAGATATTCCTTCTACTAAAATGTATTAAATGTCCTCTTCTGCCTCATTTGAGTTTCTCCCAGCCTTCCTAATGCAACTCAGCCATGACTTCACCCCACAGACTCACCGATGACTCGCTGTCTCGTACGAGGAAGTCGCCCTCCTCTCCTCTCTCGTTGAGTATACACTCGGCCTGGTGTCTGGTGACGTTGCCGTAGTACCAGTCCCTCCCGGCGAACTTCCC
>CAKALG010040405.1:5468-18659 GCA_916700815.1 Helicolenus hilgendorfi | reverse complement strand
CAGCTCTCTCTCCTCCGCCAAGGTGCTTTTACCACAAATCCACCCTCGTAATGTATGCAGCCAGCACACAGATCAAAGATACATAGATTGGTAGTGTGTGCATTCGTACATGTATGTGAGCTGCTAACAGGCATGCATGCATATCTTCAAAAGCACCGTGACTATAGGCCCCCGGGGCACCATTGCAAGGAATACAGGTTTTGATGTCAGATGCCCTTACAGTATGTGCCGCCTTCATGGAGGCGCATTATGCTGCTCCATCGTGAAGGTGAATCACCAAATTTGATAACTCAAAGCAGTTTGTGACCACTGACCTTAAGTAAATACATTTCTGCATAGCATGTTGCAAGTCCTGCTAAGACACCACTAAGGGCCTCAGGGCTATAAATAGGTTGAACACATGGCTTTATCACATAAAGGGGATTTGAGTTATTGGAGTTTTGTTGCTACCGCCCAAGATCTGGTACGTATTCCTCCATAAAACAACTTGAAATGATCCTTCCCCTGGCTGCACACATGGGTGTTGTTCAAGTGTGTTTCTTTATTCTTGTAATGATTGGGGATATGACATACGTTTCCACAAGGAAGCAATGTATGGTTACCCATAACACCCCTCTCTGCAGAGGTAAACCAGATATAATGTATTAATTGTAGTTAATTGTAGCCTTTTCTTCTGTAACATGGTGATGTCACCAAGTAACACATTTGCATAATACCTGCCTAGCGGCTAGTCTGCGTAGTCCGAAGAGTTTGGTTCAGTTGACCAATCACAATAGAGTGGGCCAGCGGACCAATCAGAGCAGACTGGGTTCTTCGGTAGGCGGGGGCAGAAGCTCAAACAGAGCTTTTGCAACACAGCTGGTATGAGAAAAATAAAGTGTTTTTCGAACATTAAAACATGTAAATATGTTTTAGTAAATACCAAAAATAAAAGTATGTCCCTGAAAATGAGTATAATAGGTCCTCTTTAATATATCATCCACTGAGTGTGTAGAAAGATTTCAAAGTATTTACACAAATGCATGTGTACCTATAGAAAAAAACTGCTGTGTGTAAATCAAATTGTTGCTCTATCTCATTCTCCACTGATTTATCACTGTTGGTAGTTTATACCAGAGACATATTAAGGTGCATTGTACCATTTCCTGGCACTCCACTACGCCGCACTCATTTTATTGATTTGGTCTTCATTTTAGAGTGCTGGATGTCACGTTTGGTTGATAATAGACCAGGCTGAGCATTCAGTGAAAAATTGCCGCAATCACGGCAGGGATGCTGTTCAGAAATAGAGCAGACTGATGTAAGAAAGCGAGCCAAAGGGCTTTTAAAGGTTATGTCAGCGCTCGTGACAGTTGGAGGAGAAAGGAATATCTGCCGGGACTCGGCTCTGTCTGTCAGGCCAGAGATGAGCGAGGGAGATATAAGGAGAGAGAAGCGAATGTGTTACAGGGAAATAAGAAAGTCTAATAAACCGCAAGAATAAAAGGATTGTTGCTTTTTATCTCCTGGATTAAAGGTTGGACTGTCATCCACAGTTTGCAGTGTAGAAGGGTTTCAATTTCCCTCCAGGGGGATAATAAGTGTATTTTTTTATATGAACAACACCACTAAATAGAAATAAATGGAAGCCCAGCTCACCAAACAGTATTGTGGTCAGGCATGTTGGACACAATCTACTTACTTCCCCCTCAAAGGCATTTACAATGGTGAGAACCGAGGGATGATCGGTCTGTGTGGATTAAACATACCTGAGGTGATAAATCATAATGACAGGAACACAGTCGCTGTTTCATTTCCTCTGTTTATTTCTCCAGGTGCCAGTCCGTCTGTCTTTCTATCACCCAACCTCTCACGCGTCAGTTCATTCACTGAGAAATGGTCATCTCACCTCGCCTTTGTCGCTGCAGCCGCATCTCAAATATTAACCATAAAAGATGCTCCGGTTGCAGAAGACATCTGACAGTCAGGGTTTGAGGACAGCAAATAAAACCACGAGGGCCTGACACAGAAGCACACGCAGGCCTGATATCCAGCTGCCCTGACATTTGGAAGAGAAGTCTTTTTGATGTGGGAGGCAGAATGGAGCTGTGTTTTTTTCTGTTTGCTTCAAATCTGTCCAGAGCCCTCTCTCTCTCTATTTCTCTCTCTCTCTCTCTCTCCGCCTCTCACTGCATGTCTGTCTTTGTTTCTGTCAGTTTCATAATTTCAATCCTTTCTCTCCTTTTCCTGTGTTTATATCTTTTATGTTTCTGTGTGCTTGAAATAGGCCGCTGCATGTGTGTGAGTGTTGGTTGAGGATATCTACGTATTGCACTCCTGTCTGCAGCAAGTGGAGCACACCCCTTCACCTCGCTGTCAAAGGGTTATCAGAGTAAAGCCTGGTGTGTCTCCCACTGAGCCGTGAGGCACAGATCTCCCCTCCACCGCCTTTCATCTGTGCCTTAATGCAACTGCACTGAAAGCACACACACATATTATTCATTTGCCACTCTGTCACATTCATTTTCTACCCCCCTTTTCTCCTACTTATAAACCCTGATTTCTAAACCATCAAGTACATTTGATGCTGCATACAGCAAATCTCCTTAGCGTTAATGAATGTTGATTTTTCAGTGACAATTATTTGCTATTGACAAGTGTTGATTGGAGTGTTGTTTGTTCACTGATAGAGCTGATGCAGCTCTGGGTTTGAGTGTTCGAAATGATCCAAAAGGTGTTCGCTTGACTCCGACGGCGCCGCAGACATTAACATGCACTGACTTAATGCTGAATTTACATCCTCAGTTAAATTAGCATTGATTATTTCACCGGGTTAACATGTACACAGAGTTAAATACAGAGTGCTGCTGTCAGCCCTTACTAAAAAGAAGTTTATTCAAGTGTGCTGTGAGTATACTTCTTTTGAACTTAAAATAAGACAATATACTTTCAGTTTACTTTTTATGTACTTATCAGAGATATACTTAACAAAAGTATACATAAGTATACTTGGCTCATACTGACAAGTATACAGAAAAGTCTAAGTATACTTGGCTTATACTGACAAGTATACAGAAAAGTCTAAGTATACTTGGCTTATACTGACAAGTAAACAGAAAAGTATACTTGGCTCATACCGACAAGTATACAGAAAAGTCTAAGTATACATGGCTCATACTGACAAGTATACAGAAAAGTCTAAGTATACTTGGCTCATACTGACAAGTATACAGAAAGGTCTAAGTATACTTGGCTCATACTGACAAGTATGCAGGAAAGTCTAAGTATACTTGTCTTATAGGCCTACTTGTACTTAATCTTTTGATCGAGATATACTTTTTAAAAAAAAGTATAATTAAGTATTCTTGCCTTTTAGGCCTACAGAAAGGTATACTTGGCTTGTCGTTGTGCTTACTTTTTGAAAAAAGTAGCATATTAAAGTGTGTATTGAAAAAATGTTTTACGCTGTGTGAAATTCACAAATTCATGATTTCCTCTCACATTGTGCTGGTCTATTGTTCATGACAGTGCAGCACAAAGACCTCTAAATGATATACTGTATGTATACAACATGTGAGACGTCTGTATAGTGCCCGACACAGCTTCTCAGCTGTTTCATATCCTGCTGGGATTTGTAATTCTGTTGACTTATCTTTCCAGATCAGTCTTTCCTGCTTCTGGTTTTGCTGACAGGCCAAAGCCACTCTATAGTACTCGACCATGCTCAAACACAGACATACACTCATAAGAATAGCCTCAAGAAAAGCCCTTATTTGTGTCTTTCTGCACAGTTTGAAGCATGGATGCAAAGAAAAACCAAAGCAATACTCAAACTAGTTGACTTTCTTTCTGATTTCTAAGGTCCCGGAAGCTGTCAGACCTTCCCACTAGCATAATATGAGCTCATCATAATAACAATAACTAAGATAATCATATAACGTCGGAAATCCCAGATCTTGATCACCACCGAAATGCAATTAACCGATGCGTTGACCTTGGGTTATCTCTCCACCAAAGTTGAGTTGAATGAAATCTGGACAGCATTGTAAGATTAGTAAATTTGTTATGTAAAAAAAAGTCCAATTAAAAAGATAATTTAGCCAGCTGACGGATTGTTCCAGGAGGCCTTATTGCTAATCACACATATGTTTGACTTCATAATAACATAAAATATGTTCTCACACAGCATTTCATACACCAACATATTCACTGGGATCATATATGACATAATTTCTTTACCTTATGTAAGCAGATCTATATGGAAATTCATATTTGCCTTCTGGATATCAACTCATTCTCTCTGCAGCCATGTTTTTACCAGAGATAACCCTAACTGCTGACTTTCCGCTAAATCTAAGCATTAGCGATTACAGTATGTAATGCTGTCACAGGTGTCGCAGGCCACAGTTAAATGTGTCAGCATGTTTTTATGTTATTAGTCCATGTAAACATGCAGCCGTGGTAATCACAGTCCTCGTGACATTTTTATGCACCGATCGGAGAAGCAGAAATTACCAGCTCACCCTGTAGCTAGTGAATCTTATACACCACCTCTTTATGCGGATTACAGGATGTAGGTGGGGCGGGTACACTCATCGCAGCACAGACTGCTCCTCACACCAACACCCACACACCAACAGGCGGACAGAACGGCTAAACACCAACCAGAAAAGAGCAAACAGCACTTAGCTGAGAGCTGGTCGCCCTGTTGCCAGTCTGTGGTTTTACAGCTATGAGTAAGACAGATGACTAAGCATACAACAAAACAAAAGATTGCATGTTTTCTGCACATGGACTCTTTATGTGTTATTTAATCTGCTGATGAATCTTTCATTTGAGGAACAGTCAAAACAAGCGGATCAAATCAGGAAACTGTGTAGCCTTTCTTCTTCTATCCAGTTCTACTTCTGTATTCCTAGTAATCCACTTTTAGCACCTAGAATGTCATCACTTCCTTTACATTAGCTCATGTTTCGTGGGAAAGCGCATTGCTTTTGCTGAAACAACAAATGGTATAATGCTTTTATGAGCTAGGATTGATAAAAGCAGCTTCTCATTTCTAGCCAGCAAATTGTTGATTTTTATCAGTTGGTAGCTAATTAAACTGATGTTGGCTTCATTTGTTGGTTGAAAATGTCATCTGCTGACATTTTAATGTTTCAAGCTGACCCATATAACCCTTATAAAATATGCATTTGATGGTTAAATCATCATCATATTGCGCTAAAAGCAACAAAACACTATTATTATAAGTCAAATAAGGACAAATATAAGACCAGACTGTTATTTCATTCTAAAATAACCCTACAGAGCCACTAATGTTAGCCTACGCTGTGTGGAGAAATACTAAATCTGTACAAAATAAGCTTTTTTGAAATGCTCCTTGGCCTTGGAAGTAACAACGGGTGGTGTCCGGGGACCTCTGACGGTCCTTGAGGGGGGTCCAGGGTGCTCCCCGCAAAAAGGTTAATCATTTATTTTCACTATAATTCCATCCATAACGATGACAGAATGTATGACTATTTTGGTCCTGGGTTTCATACACTTTCAGATGGGGGACCTGGAACATACGTAAGCCTCTCAGACGGGGGTCTGTGGTCTAATTTGTGTCACTTTGATATGAAAAAGCTTGTGAACACTGGGTTAGGTCACTACTGTAGGTAAAGTAGTAGCCAAAGCTACATGTATGTAGACATCCTAACCTATGCAGCTTACATTAGTGCAGACAAACACACTGTTCAAACCGTTTCTTACGCTCTCTTACTCTTGTGTTTTTGAAAAGCTGAATAAAAAAAGAGTCAATCCTCCAAACTCTTTAAATTGTGAGTATCGCTCTTACTAAAACCCCCCCATGCACACTGTGTTCAGCATCGTGGACAAATCCAAAGCTTGTTTTTGCCAATGTTTTTGCAAACTGTCATTTGGATATTTTAGCCATACACACCCACATTTATTTTTATTTCTATATTTATTTAATTCTTATTTTTAAGTCTTTTAAGTATTACTCTTAAGCCACAGAATATGACTTGTTAAGACACACATTTTTCTCTCTGTGTGTGTGTGTGTTTGAGAGGGTGCTGTGATGTCGCATGAAACATGTATGTGGGTCGGTGGGTAGGTGTGGAGAGGGGACACATTGCCAAGGATTGCTTTCAACTTGCTAACACATACAGCCATTTATGACAGCCATCTGTCCAGCATGTCCGTGTGTGTGCATGTGTGCGTGTGTGTGTCTGTGTGTACATACACTCGCAGGCACAATTACGTTTTCACTGGTGGGTGTCGGGGGTCCAGGTGGCTGTATATTGTAATATTGCACCCGCAGTGTGCAACAGCACGAGGGACGTGGGAGCCCCGCAGTGCATTTAGTTAGTCATAAAAACACATTCCCAATCTGGGAGCCCGCAGCTACCACGAACCAAAGACTGTAACCTGAGAACAGTGTGGCTTTTAGGGTTACCGCTCATCTTGGTAACATGACTCAAAAGAAAGTGGTTTAGCTGACCAATACAGTCTGTCTTCTTTTGTTTACCACGCCACGATCATCATGGACTAGAGGCCCACTCGCAATCATACAGCGCTTTGGAAGTTTTTAAATGAAAATGTCTAGATTGTTACCAGGGTGGCAAATGCCCACATGATATATTACTGTGGGCAGCTGAAGAGCTTGTCTTTTCTTTGGCTTGCGGATGAAAAAGACCACTTCACAGGCTGAAGGAGACAAAAGATGAGGTTTGGTATAGAGACGACTGACTCCACTTGTTGATATCTTGAAACAAGATCAGGGCTCAGATCCCATGAGCATCAAAGATCTTTGGCAATGAGCTGAAAACTGAAGCCGTTCGTGACTGAAGAGGCAAAGATTTCTTTTTAAATGTAAAAAAGCGTCTGGAAATACATAAAATTATTGTATCTTGCCCGACTGCAGTGACTCATAAGCTTGTTGATGGTAAACGTTTTGGGTGCATCAGAGAAGCGGTTAGACTAGATAAGACAGAACATGGGAGGAAACACTGTACTTTTCACTCTTTTGATTCCCACGGTGAACACTTTCAGGTGACAGGATCCATTCCTGTACTGGAAATCTGATTTTTATAGCTTCTGAGCGCGGTTTTGCATATCAAACCGATGAAAAATCATCCGTCGGTGCGTTCCGTGTTGATGCTAAGGAGGGAGACGGAGGAGGTCTATTTTTACACCCAGCCAAAACAAGGTTTGATGTGAAGGCCCAGCGGAGAGGGGAAAAAAGTAGAGCTGCTCTCATCCAGAGTCTCTACCGCAGATACTGCTCTATCATTCATGTTGTTCAGATGGAGCCTGTCAAGGATAATGCTCAGATATCTGGCTCAGATATCTGGTACTACATCGTCTTTCATTGGTTTCTGAAGGGTTTTCAGCAGCAGTAGGCCTAAAAGTGAGGCTTGAAGGATGGACGTGGGCTTCAGGATGAAACTG
Organism: Helicolenus hilgendorfi; assembly: GCA_916700815.1. Classification (NCBI taxonomy): domain Eukaryota; kingdom Metazoa; phylum Chordata; class Actinopteri; order Perciformes; family Sebastidae; genus Helicolenus; species Helicolenus hilgendorfi. Next base: position 11,225 of record CAKALG010040405.1, on the reverse strand, counting down.
CCATGAAATTTGGTTCACACATTTATTCTCCTCAGGATGATTTGTCATAACTTTTATCATCCCTTAACTTCTTATCTAGCTCAATCGTCATGTGACCGGAACTTGGCATTCCTTCACCAGATTTCACAATGGCGGCGGTGTCACAAACTTTCTCATTTTACAGCTAAACCGTACACTGCAAGATGTTTTTGAAAACATTTGAGGAGATAAATAGGCATTAACGTAACATAGTATTGATTCATATGTGATCAGCGCGGCCTAGTTTGACCGTTGGTCAGAGTTTGTCAGTCTGTGAAACCTTGCAGATGCCATTAGGAGCACCGGAGGACACAGAGGCACATGATTTTTTTCAGGTTCCCGTTTCGTGTACTACTGTCACGATATAGCGTGACAGTATAAAAATACCTTTTTTTAATCTTATTTGCAGTGTCATTGTGTGCACGTTAGCATACCGATGTTAGCATTTCGCTCAAAGCATTTGGAGTTAAAAACACAGTGTGTAGGATTTGGCGGCATCTAGTGGTGTGGTTGCAGATTGCAACCAACTGAAACCCCTCCGCTTAGTCCTCCCTTTCCAAGACTGCAGTAACGTGAGTCTCTGAGTGCAAAATCGTGGTAACGTTGTTCGCCTTGCTCAGAGGCCATTCTTATCCTAACAACACTATTTTAGGAGCAACGGAAGTCAGACGGCGGGTGGTGTTATCACATTTTTTAACTTTGCGGCTCACGTTACCGCACTTTCACAAGCGTGTTAGAGAACTACGATGGCCTTTCAGTAATGTAAAAACTGAGAAGGCTCTCGCTAGAGCCAGTGATTGGTTTGTCCGTTCTGGGCGACTGTAGAAACTTGGCGGACTGCGTGAAGAGGACCCGCTCCCTATGTAGAAATGAAGGGCTCATGCTAAGCAAACAAAAACACAACTATTCTTAGTTTCAGGTGATTATACACTAATGAAAACATAGTCATGAATATTATATTCCATTTCTGCTCAGAGATCCCCCAAAATGTTTTTTTTTTTTTTCAATTTGATCTCACTTTTCCACTCTTTCACAGTGCTCGTATTATTTGTAGGTCCCACTGTATTGGCTTCTGTATATGTGTGAACTGCGTTTCTTTCGAACAATATGTGTTTATATCTATGTGTGTACATGCACATGTGTATATAGATCCACCTGTTTTGTGAATATGACTGGGCTTTTGTGGGTGGATTATACCCTAAGAAGGTATCACACATTACATAGAAAGAGCAAATGACTAATCCCTTTCGAAGCTACAGTAAAAACGTGCCAATACTGTAAATGTGCTTTCTAGGAAAGGCAAAGTAATTAAGGCCATGTATGAAGATCCTTCATCGGAGGTATTGGGCTGTGAAATCCATCCTTCATATGGTACAACATACAGAGAGGGGTGCTTTTCTTGTAAGGCACAGGCCTATTTTCATGGCTATATTTAGAGGCCTGTTTACTGGAGGTGAGGATATTGCCGGCTGCGTGTGAGCTAGGGGAGGCATATGTTTTCCCCCCCATCTGACCTACACTTCCTGGTGTGAATTAAAGCAAAGCTGAGAAGTGCTGAGAAGAGGTGATAGGCAGTGGTCTCTCGAGATAAGCTGGTGTCATTTTCGCTCCAACTGTCCAGCAAAGTAAATCAGCCTTGTGTCATCTCACTTTTTGACAAATAAACCGGTTGTATTTATAGTGGTTTGATGCCCAAAGGGGGAAAAATGAGAAGAAACGAAAAAGAAACCAGGGTTGTCCTTAAATTAAACTTGAAAGCTCGACTATGGCTTTAAAACGCATCGCTGACCATGTCGTCTCGCATCTCCTTTACAACTTGTTTGTGTTCCAAAAGCAAAGGAGTCCTGGCTGATGCTGAAGCAAAGAACAAATCTCTTCTATCCTCTCCTTTTTGATTTATGCGCCACAGATGTTGCCTTTATGGGTGGCCATGGGCCAGAGATGAAAAGAGGCTGGTGGTTGAGTGGCGGAAATGCTGAGCAATCTTCAGAGCCCATCTGGGCTAGTGGAGCTGTCTGTGTAAATGACCGACTTCATCTTCCTTCCATCATCTTCAGTCGCACTCCCAACTTTGACGCCCGCAAGGGAACATAAGGGACACCTGATGAAACTCGGAGCAAACATGAGGAGATGTACGGACACTGGGGATGGACAACGGATAAGAGGAAAGGGAAGGGGAGATGAAGGGATGAAGGGATGAAGAGAAGGAGAAATCAAGCCCTAAACAGAATCCAGGGTGACTCAACCTGTCCTCAGCCCACCACCATAATCCTTTCACAGTGTGGTCAGTGAACAGATACGCCACCTCTGATCCCTCTTCTTCCTTTTTTTTCCCGTCTACAGCCCCTCATCTGCCGCTTCATCATTCTCTGTCAGTCTGAGGCTTACAGTGTCACATGGTTTCACATCACAGACATCGAAAGGAAGGAAAATTTGTCTCTAAATACACTGAAGATTGGTATTTTTAGCCTCACTGGCAGCGTGGTTCAGTGAATGGCGAAGTCGATTGGTCCATCTGTTGGTCGGTTCACCACTTTGGTCCAGACCATAGACTATATATAGGAAGTGGATGTAGTCACCGTGACGTCATCCATTGGTTTGTGGACTGCCGTTTTGAAGCCTCAAGTTTGTCATTTTGGTTATCGCCATCTTGTTCTTTTGCAACCAGAAGTGCTATTACTTAATGAACATCATGCTGTATTGAAGAAGACTTGAAACTAGCGATTGAGACCATAAACTTATGTTTACAATGTTTACTGAGGTGATAAATCAAGTGATAAGTAGGCTCATTTTCTCATAGACTTCTATATAATCAGACTTCTTTTTGCAACCAGAGGAGTCGCCCCCTGCTGGCTGTTAGAAAGAATGCAGGTTTAGGGCACTTCCGCATTGGCTTCACTTCTTCTTCACTGGTCCAGACTGACATATCTCGACAACTATTGGATGAAACATCATCAAATTTTTTACATAAATTCATGGTTCCCAGAGGCTGAATCATACTGTCTTTGGTGATTCCCTGACTTTTCATCTAGAACCATCATCAAGGAAATGCTAGCTTATTATGCTATTGGTTGACACTACAAAAACTGTGATAAAAAGCATGTACATGTGCATTCACACTACAAAACACTATATCATTTCAGTCCGGTCACATTTAGCTGCAGGCAGTCAACAGCTCTATCTTTCTTATCTGTTCCATTCCTGTTGTCTTGTTTACCTTGCCATATTATTTCACCTCCATCACAACCAAAATGTGCCGGCAGCCCGAAGTTTGCGCAGGGATGTAGATCACATATAGTCTAGTTTCCACTTTCTAAAAGAGCACACTGGCTCCAATCTCCTGTCCTCGCAGGGATGAATCCACTGGGCTTCTGTCTTACTTTGCTCCCCAGCTTATGATTTATTCATACGTGGAGTAGAACATTCCAACAACCCCCCGCACCCACCCCAGTACACCCACAACCCCCCACCCCTCCAATCAGAAATATCGAAGGAGGCCGGATGGGGATGAAGCAGAGCAACACTGTACAATAATCCAGCTCTATCTGCTGCTCTGCTTTTTAATCATTATTATACATAGGGTATTGTTGTGTACAGGGAGAGAAACCGAGTGAAAAAGAAAAAGGGGATGACCCATGATGCCCTAAGCACATGGCATGTTCTTTAACCTAAGCCAGCAGCGAGCCCCGGGTTGCTTGCTTTTTCATGGCACACACATTCATAATTCACCATGTAAACTACAAAGGTGGATGGCTAAGTGGACATGTGAACTAGTGATGAGACAGAGAGAAAAGAGAGGCACATTTGACACTTCAAAGCATTTTAATGCACCATTTGCGGCATGGGAAATGAACGTGCATTAGAATGGGTTTTTACAAAAAAAAAATCCTTTGTACTCATCACAACACCAGCTACACCCAGGCAGGTGATGAGAGTTAGTTGGGAATGAACGAAGGGGGGTGTATGGGTGCTATGGATTTATTAGATGGTGAGTACATGGCTCATAAAAAATGTGTGACATTGGGTGTACATGCGCTCCCCCAAACTCACTCTCTCCTGCACATACGCATACAGAGAGCTGTGTGTTGAACTCTTTCATTTTGGCTTTGGAACTCCCTCCAGCTTTCTGCTTCCTCTCATGCAGTCTCATGTATTTTTCATTGCACCAGTTGTCCCAGTAGAAGGCCTTTATGTCCAAGACGGGACTCTCCACTGTTACAAGGTCATATTCTACACTAATACCCTGAAATGAGGGTTCTAATGCGAATGTGAATGTGTGATTACATGTCTTGTTATAGGGGGAATATCAGTAGAAAACACTTTCTTTCTTTCTTTCTTTCTACCTTTTTTCTTTCTGATAAGCTAACTACACAAAGAAAGGCTTAGAATACTCTGATTGCTGTGAAGATGCTACAGATAATGTGATCTTCATCGTGACTGTGGTATATACTACAATTCCCAGAATGCATCGCGCTCAATTCTCGCTGCGCTGGCTATACTGCTGCATTCAAGTACTCCTCGGGAACTCCGGATTTTGTAAATCTCAGCAGCTGTCTGCAAATTCAAGTGGTTGTGATATAAAATAATAACAACTCAAGATGGACATATTGCTGAAACTATTATATTTGGAGTAATGAAACAGTCAGTCACTTGAAGAGGTCTAATGTAAGTTTTCATCATTTAACTTGTTTTATAGCAATCATTTCTGTTTGTTTGTTGGCTTTGGTGATACCTGTGGTCACATAAAATGTGTTCTGTTAGTAAGCTAGGCTACATATATGTATCACTTCCATTGGAAACAAAAACTAGAGTCCATGTTTAACTAGTCTGCCAGAAATTCATCAAAATAGGAAACTCATTTTTAAAAAAAATGGTCAGACAACCTATAGCATGTGTAACTGGGACCACATGTGTTTTATATAGGGTAAATAATAGTCCTACTGTAACATTGTGAGAAAGAAAACATAGCTAACTTTAGTGGTTTTCTATAGCTTACTGGCTACCATTAGCTCATCTTTTCTATGCTACCACTATTCTTACTAGCATACTTTAGCCTTAACTTAGGTGGTGACAGCAATTCACTGAGTCATATATTGTTAGCTTATTACTTATTTCAAATGTCTTTATTGTGAAGTAACGCCATGTCAGTAACATCAATGTCACACATGCAGTAATTTTAACGCTGTTAATTGCTTGACCTCTGTGCAACGATTAGGCTAGCTTAAATGTGTAGTCATGTGTTGGTCGCGAACGAGTCGGCTCTTTGAGCCGGTCCAAAGAGCCGACTCTTTTAAGTGAACGATAAAAGCCGGCTACCGTCCGAGAGCTGTTTTTAAAAAAAAAAAATTATTAATTCTAAGCAGAATGATAGGACTATCTTCTCCGCGCCACGGGCACTCCATGCATTGACTGTGATTGAATGTTGTGTTAATGACATCTGTGCAACCAATCAGGTGATGACAGACAACGATCATACCATCAAGCAGGGAGGTGGGGGTGAGAGGAGTGCGATGCACGAATAGCAGACAAGATGAGTGACAATCGGAAACGAAGCAGCATGTAAAATTATGGTATTCTGGAAAGTATAAGGTTTAGTATAGTTATATTGAATAATTTAAGTAATATATGTGCACACATACTAATTATAGGTCAAAACAGTGCTAAATTTTGCTGAATTATAAAAGGCAGAAGTGGTAAAACGAAGAGCCGTTTGGGAGCCGAAAGAGCCGGCTCTTCTTG